>BEXV01002245.1:61846-72078 GCA_003118195.1 Hemicentrotus pulcherrimus
GGGGGGGGGTGGAGGGGATATACAAGTATGTGCCCTATGATCAAAATGAAAGTGCTACATGTATACCTCAATACATGTAAACATCTGAATATGTACACTGTATGTGCCTCCACTCTCACCCCCTTCCCTACCACTCCAGCAAAAACTTAACCCATGCCATCTGGGAACCAAGTACTACCTGTATTAAGCATATGTGCATGAGAGAATTCAGTAGTCAGTGGGATTACAAGCTTTCTCAATCTGTTCCCCTTTGGCACGATTGTCAGGTTTTGGGGACATATTTACCCCAGCTGTGGTTAAAAAAAATCCTGTATCTCCTAATACTTCTAAATGTAGTATCTTATATATTCACCTGGGTACAAATGTACGCGCCTACACGCCTTTGAATGTTTTTTTAGACAGATATATGGCGCCATACAAATGCTGTGAATCATCATCATCATCATCATCAAATGTAAAAGAGCATTGTCAATGGTGTCTTGACAAATGTTTTTCCTATTGAAATGAAGAAAAATAATAAGAATGAGTTATGAGTGATATCTGGAAAGGACAACACTCTCAAAATAGCACTGGGATTTTGAAAAGTCATTTTATAGGTCAGATTTTGTGCTTTCCTCTTGCCCTTTTTTGACTTAACTAAATCCCACAGGATCTGCTTAGGAAATGGAACTACAGAGCCTACATCCATAGCAACAAGAATAGGCAAGATATGACGTTAAAGCCAATCCAAAAAAGTTTAATTAATCTCTACATATACATGTAGTTGTAACTTTTGTTCGTACAGATACAGTATATATACAGATTAGGACCTTATTAAACAAAGCTTAGCAATTGATTATACAATGGCTTGGATTGATATCACAGGAAGCAATTGTAAAACAGCTGACATAGCTAACTAATTATCTTCTATTATAGGACCCTCATTAATTATTACCCCTTTGATAGACCAAGCTTTTGATATTTTTACCTCTCTTTTCTTGTAATGGCCATTGGGTAGACTGATGCACTTGATCAGCCCAGAAAAATCACAATTTTGTTGACACTGTCAATACAGTGTTTACATTTATATGTCAGCATAAACATGAGTGTTAATGCTGACACTAATGATGGCTCAACATTCTCAATTCACCGGTTACTTGATTAATTTCCCCAAAGAAGTCATTTTATAGGTCATCAGGTGTGCTAATTGGCTTGTCACTCATTTATATGATTTGATTGTCAATAATGAATTTACAATGCCTCCAAAAAGGTTTAGATAGAGGCCTTTTGAACATTATGAGCCAGACAGCCAGTCATTGACTTTTGTGGTTAAAACATTTCAGTGTTGCATCTTCCTTCCTCTAAATTGATTTACCATCTGCCCAAAAAGTAATGGTTATGAATGTTAAATCATGGAATTGTTAAAGCCCCTCTAAACATTGAAAAAAATACACGGGGGCTCAGGGCGAATTTGCCCCCGAAATGCCCAAAAGAGCCCCCAAAATTAGAAAAGAGCCCCCATAAATTTGCATAGAGTTCAATGCAAATTTTTTTTAGTGTGTTACTTTTATGCATACAAGCTTGAAAAGTAGCCCCCGAAAAATATATATTAATTTTTTCCCTGCCTCTAAAGTGTTGGGACCCCCAAATTTGCCCCAATTTGGATTGCAAAGTTTTATTTAAATTGTATCATAATGTGAAAGAGGATGTCATTTAGACACATTTCTGCAAAGTTCCCCCACCCTCCCAGAAAGAAATATATATTTGAAGACAAATATTGATAAAAGAATACATAACTTGGGTTTTCTTTTGTATACAGAAAACCTAAATTTTGTATTCTGTCATCAATATTCGACTTCAAACACATTTATTTGAAAATCCTTGCAGAAATGTGTCTTTAGATGACATTCTCTTTCACATTATGATACAATTTAAGTGAATTTTTTCCATCAAATTTTTAGGGCTCCCAACACTTTAGAGGGGCTTTAAAAACCAGAAACTTTCATGAGCATGAAACATGCCCAAATTTTGTGATAAGGGTTTCAGGTTTGCAAATATTTTGTGATATTGGCTGTCATTGACAATGTGTATAAGTTACTTGTCACAAAGTTCTGGTTTTACAGTTGTCAAATTTTTAGCTTCACTTTTATTTTGAAGAAATAATTGTAAAAATATCTTTGTACCATTCAAGGCATTTCTAATCTTTACCTTTCTAATTTACAGCGGGGTCTTCCACAACATTACCAGCTGGACAGAGCAGATTGCCGTTCTCATTTCTTTTGCCAGAAGGGTAAGAGATTGCGAAATCAAATGTTTTTTTCTGTTACAGGTTTGAAAAGGAATTCTATGAAAACTGGTGGTAGATTTAGGTTTCTCTTGAAGAGGGAGGGGGAGGGGGGGGGGAACTATTAAAATATAAACCTGGTAGTATGATAAAAATGATATTCTGTTTCTGTCTGTAGCAAAATAGAGGTATGCCCATCAATTGCACTTATAATCTTAATTGCATTATGATGCAAATCCAAAGTATTGAGAACAATTTTCCATGAATTAGAGGATATGGTTTGTTTTGAAGGAACTTCGTTTTGGCTGAACTTGACACATTTAGTTTGTATTTGGTTTGGGGAGTGGGTTATATTTGTTTTTCTTGTGTAGACCTGACATTTGATTAGAATTCCAAATTACAGTTCTATGTACATTATAGACACAGGTGATGCATTTCTTACAGTACAATTCTGAAAGGTAGGCCTACAGTTTCAAATATAGGGGACGCATTTAAGGTAAAGAAGCAGTATGAATTACGAGTGATATTTCTTGATTATTGTTCCTGTGACAAAGGTAACTTTGTGCTTCCAGAATTGACCAATTAGAGAGGCTAAAAATCTTAATTTTGTTTGTGATTAAAGAAAATATGTACAGTTTAAAAGAAAACTTCCAAGATTAAGTCTATGCAATTCATCGCTGTTTTCACGAAGTGACGGTAGTGAAAACAAATTGCATTCACTTTGCGTTACGATTTTCCTCACTACCGTCACTTCGTGAAAACAAGGACGAATTGTATTGCTTATGCCCAGATGGTGCCAAGTAAAAAAAAATGTTTTAAAAAAAAAGGGAAGAGAAATTTTTGTAACAGCAATAACTTTTGAACATTTCATTTACATAATTTCTACAAGCTATGTAAGTGAAAGTATGAGTCTGTTATTGAACTTTCAAAACTTTCAAAACTTTCAAAATTATCTTCAGTGATTCATGTAGATATATACATGTATGCCTCTTGCTTTTTTGAATTAATGCGGTGAGCCAAAGAAACTCAATGATTAATTCTTTGATTTAACCTCCAAATAAATATTAGCTTCCTAAACTTTTGATAGGGTTCTTTGAACTGATCTTGTACATGCAGCCTGTGGCAAGGTGGGAATATTTGTGGCTTTTACAGATTCACAAGAAGATTACTCTAGAATCCAGTCTTCTATTTTTGCAGGCAGCGTCATTTTGTGTCATGTGATTTTGACATATCCTCACCAGCAGTGTCTGAAAGAGTTGAGGTTATCGAAACAGGTTATCACACTTATGGTGCTAATAAAAGAAAGGAAGGAAAGGAGGGGAAGAAAGGACTATCACAATTTGTATGTGTGCTGATTTAGTTTAAAAATCCCTGGCAAGCTAATAAAGAGATTAGTTTGTGACATTTTAGGTGCATATTGAGGTCTAAATGTTAAAGGGGCACTAGAGTACATTTTTGGGAGCACATTGCCTTTTAAAAGGAATATTGTAGCAAGATGTAGATTTTTACTTTTAGAGTGTTGTAGGTGAATTTGGGTTCATGATCATATGATATACATACAATGTCGTATACAGAACATTTGTATTAATAATTCCATCAAAATTAACCTTAAACCTATACTTAACATGTGGGAATATCTGAAAAAGGAATCACATCAATCGCTTTATCTGTCATTACTAATAACATGACTCATGCACACGGTCATGTGATCTTATAAGGGTTGCCAATAAAGAGAGCATAATGACTCCCCTCGGATCGTAATAAGTCGACCTCATATAATACGAAGATGGGGCTTGAGCAGTTCCACAGACCTCAGGAGATTGAAATCGTTTTGGCGATGACGTTTAAGGAAGATAAAAAAAGACATCATTCCCATTTCGGGAAAAGGAATGTGTTTGTATTTAGGGCATCTTCCTGTTCATATATCTTTGTGTGTCACCTGACCAGAAATTGCCCTGCTGAAAGAAATTGGCTTCAAAGAATTTGAAAGGTGCATCTTCAAGTGTTATTTGACCAAATCCTCAAGAAATTGGCCCATCAATTCGATCAATAGAAATCAGCATATGATTAAATCATGTCTGTAGCAATTGATGATATTCTTTCATCAATATATTACAAAAAATTAGTGTGAGGTAGGATTAGCCATGGCTTGAAGCTTTTTTATTTAAGGGTGTATTTCAAGATATTGGAGTCCTGTTCTTTCTCAAAATATATATGTTTATTTATATTTGTTATTTATTTTTTAATTCTTTTTTTTTTTTTGGGGGGGGGGGGGGGGGGGGGGGTGTCCTTTTTTTTTTAGGGGCTCAGTAGACTTAATTCTAGGTTAGCTTGTGAATCTCAATATTATTCATATCAACCAAAGTTAACAATGCAGCATTCCCATTTTCGATACTCTGCAGGTTGCCGACATCTTTTGAGTCCAAGCATGCGAGGATACGATACTGGCTTGAAGCGGTCATCATCAGAGCATCATGGTTTAAGTCTAAGAGGAGAACGGTTCAAGGCTTTACTATCATTGAGCATGTTGATGTCAACCATCCTGATCTTTTGGTAGGTTTAAATTGTCTCTGTCTAAAGGTACTATGTCCCATTTGCAGGCCCAAACAAATGTAAAGGTCAAATACCAACGGCTTTTGAAAGATTATACTAATTTAGAACTTCCCTCAAAACAAAAGGGCCTGAAGATGTCTTTTTGAGGGAAAATAACGACAGTTAGTTGTTGAATCGAATTTAGTAATCCCAGTCTTTTAATTAAACAGTCTAATTTTCAGAGCCTTGTACCAATTAATCATAAGTTTTGTGCTACGCAAAGATTCAATCAATTTAATTTTGGCCATTACAAGAAGTGGGTTATTAATGTAGACAAATGCTCATGTACCCTTATAGCTCATTTTATGTACCTGTATGTTATTAACAAAGAAAAAAAGAAGTCAGACGGTCACTCAATAGGGTTTGACAGTGAAGACTTCATCGTCACACTTTAATAGTCTAGAAAGTAAACAAGTTTCCTTGTATAATGTGAATAATTGGACACTGCTAATGTTTAAATTTCAAATATTGTACATAACTTACGTGACAAATTGATAATTCCTGCAAGGTACTACAGAATTTAATTTAGGCTGTAAAAGAGATACACTACCTTTAAAGGTCTCAATTGTACTATTCTGATGATTTTTTCTTTTTTTCTTTTCCGAAGGCGCCAGTTCAAGAATCAAGAGAGCATAATATTGGATGTCTATGTAGAAAGTCATTACAGGCCACCGTCACATTGCACAGAAAAGGCTTCTGTCCTGGTGAGTACATACTCAGGGGGCGGATTCAGGATTTTAAAAGGATATGCCACTTGGATCGGAGAGAGCGGTGGGGTGGTTTTAAAACACAGTATACAAACATTAAGAAATTCAAATGCATCTTGCTTATTCCTAGTAGCAGCAGCTGAGTTATGGAAAGGATGGCTTACGTTGTTAAGAAGGCAGTCACTTTCAATCAAATCAAAAAAGTCTGAAAACTCATTTGTTCATGAGCAGCTTTTTTGATTATTTAAAATTTATTTGGCATCCAATTTGAATTACAATCCATTTCTTTTACTTATCTTTCAAATCGCAAAGGGACTTTTTAGTTACCTACAGTTGTCAAATAGTAATGTGAAACAAGAAATTGTGTTAGCTGTAATTATCAATGTTCAATCTATACAACATGAATGTATTATTAAAGTTTATTCAACACTGTTGATAAAAACATTTAAAACGTACAAATACAGAATGGAATGATGAAAAAAGGAAAAGAAAATGAACAAGATAGTGATAAGAAATTACAATGGCAATTTATGAGAGCATTTGGGATAGGCCAAAAGGAGGAATTCCTTATATGAAAGCCTACCCCTAAAACACACACAAACAGAACAAAAAAGAAACAAGAACAAAAGAACAAAACAAAAACAAAAAACATACTATCGTGTACAATCAGAGTAAAAACACTAGCTAGATAGTGTAACAAATTTACTCTACTATCATTTTAGGAGAGGCCATTCAAATCAGCCTGGATCTCGTCAACGGCACCAAGAAGTCTCTCCAGTCCCAGACGACGTTCCTGCAGAAGATCGAGTACAGGGTCAAAGGTCGGACGCACACCGACTCCCAGCAGATCAATGCCCTGGATCTCGGCATGGTTCAGCGAACGCAGCGCCAGTTCTCAGGAAATTACTACATCCAAGTTCCTTCCATAGCGCCCTCTATCAACTCCTGTAAGATCATCACCGTCGGTTACGTCTTGCAGGTTAGTAACCTCACGCTCGTAGGGGATTTTAGGTCTGTTTTTCTTGTATAGTTTGTTTATCCAAAGAACTCGTTATGTCGTAGGGCTCTGTTTTACTTTTATGTACATATCCAGAAATCTGAATAAATTTGAATGCACACAGTGCCTCCATGTTTGTAATCAAAAATTTATTTTCAGGGGAGTGTTTCACAAAGACTAAGATCGACTTTCAAGTTGGACTTAACTATGGCAGGCCATTTATGCCACTGGTTGCTCTCACCATTGGTCGCTCAATTATGATCTTTAAATAATATTTTTTCTTTCAACAATGAACTATAAAAAAGGTAAATTCTGAAGATTTGAGACCACAGATTAAAGTCCCTTGAGAAACCAATGCCCAGGAATGGTTAAAGGGAGCTAGTGGCATGAACGACCTATCTTAAAGTCGATCTTAGTCTTTGTGAAACACCCCCAGGACTGATTTTGGCCAACAGATTTGAACGTTTGCCTCTTTGATTCATGTGTCCTTTTGATAAATTCAATTTAAGACCATGGTATGTACCTAAATTCACAAATGAGTTTGGATATATTTTGACCTTGGACAAATAGTAGATACGGTGCTTTGTCAGAATATGAGCAGTGTACCCCATTTGACTACCAAAATTCTCTTATTCCCATAGGCTAAATACAGGAGCCGTTAGGTTCCCAGGGGCAATAGGGTAACTGCCTACACATCATCGAAGTACATTTAGTTTATATATATTTTCACACCCAGAATTTAACATATTACCTTTAATTGATCTTCCTTTGTAAATGAAATAGTCATAGCAATAGTCCATAAAAGCTCCACTCAGGATATCATGAATTAGTGTTAGCTTGATATAAATATCATGTGGAATGGGTTCGTAGGGAAGTCAACTGTCATATTTTGTTCAAGTCAAAAGTTCAGATGACATTTCAACATTTTGATAAGAGTACCGAGCTGTTATACAGTGACAAACAGGATATTAGAGGCTGTCTGCTTTTAGACTGGAATGATGGTTTCCTTGTTTTTTCTGTGGTTATGTGCTCCCCAGAGACTAATTGATTTTTTTAAATATCTGTAATACTGTCTAAATTTGTTATATCCCATTAAATAAAATGTTTAAGGCACAAGAACAGCATGTATTCATAACATGAAGACCTTCTCTTATTAGAGAAGATTTTACTTTTATTCCAATTATTGAATTGCTTACATCTATTAAAAAAAAAATTATTATTGAAATTCAGAGTGTCTTTACTTATATCATGGAACCATCACAGACTATTATTTTAGATGATGTGATATTTAAGTTTGAAATTAGCTGATGAAGTCATTTTGTGCCCTGTACGTTACTAAGAATAATGGAATAATGAAGATGATCAACATACAATTTATCAAATTTCTGGATATGTATCTGATTCACTCTTTGGAAGGCCTGTAAACAGACATTCTTCAAGTATACTAAAATCATTGATGTAGACAGTATGGCTCAAGACCCTGGACATGATTTTCATTTTACCATGTGAAGATTATACAGGGATATATATCTTTCTGAAAACCCAAAGTAGTATATATCATTTGTAGAGGCTACATCTTACCAAGTAATAGGATAACTCGTACAAGTTCTTAAATGATATTTATTTTCCTACGTGTAAATTGTATTGTTTGAACATATGTCAAATATGTTGCCAAATTGAATGGAAGAAAATATATGTTAATTTGAGTTAAATTGAATTGAATTAACATCATACCTGTGCATGTATAATGTGTTTTTTAATTTTTATTCTTTCTTTCAGTTTACAGTCTCAGTTCCTGGCACCAAAGAGAAAGTGACGTTTGATTGCCCCATTGCTGTTGGTACCATCCCATTCAGACAAGGTCCTGCTATCAACCACCACCCTAGCCCTCCTGCTCACCAACCGAGTCCAGGCCCTGGTCCAGGCCCTGGTCGTGGTCCTGACACCGGAGGTTTCTGTGTAGACATGCCTCCGCTTATAGACTGGCCCTCCAGAGACTTTGGTCCCTCCTTGGACCTGGCACCCAATCCCTACCCGTCCTGCGCACCCCCGAAGTACCCCGGTGGTCCTCTACCAGAAGGAGGGACCAACCTTCCCAGTGCACCCCCGCTACCAGAGTATGAATCCGGTTCGGGAACGTTCATCGCACCCCAAAGGATGGCAATCACCCCCCTTCGGAATGCCCCTGATCTGCCAGAGTTCCCCAAGTCTGCCTCCGAGGGGAGGATCAACACTGCCTTCCTACCAGCTGGGTTTGACGACGCGGGGATCCATCCTCGGGCCCCGCCCGTCGCCCCCAAGCCCGCCTCACCGAGGACAAGTCGGTCTTCCCCTTCTACTCCTAATGGTAACCCCCTCAGACCGACTAGGCCTGCTCCTAAAATAGCGAAAGGCAGAAAGCAAGGCTCTCCTCAGTTACCTCCGCCAAATATCTCACAGGGTCGTCATATCTTCCAGGAAGGAGGGAATGGTGATTTGATTTGATTTATTTATTTCTGTTTGATTTTCTTTTTCTAATGCAGTTTTTCAAATATATAACTACATGTAATCATTGCAAATTTTACACATGACAAAAGAGTATTTGTAGGGTAAAGTAAAGCTGGCTGTAACTAATCGAAAACATCAAACAGGAGGATTGAAACAGTAAGCAAAGCTTGATAGCATGACTGCCCTCAATGGATACATAATAATACAAATATGGAGGAAAAAATATTGGTAAAAGGGGAAAAAGAGAGCAAGAAAAAAAAAATGAAATAAAGATTCACAGATGCATGTGATAGTTTGATATCAATTTGATATACAAAGATTTTAAAAAAGAGGCACATTTGAAAATTGGGTGGCCAACTTGGGATACATTATAGAATGGCTGAGTTTAATGATATGAATATTTGCTTGATCGATTGTTGCATAGTCCCTTTAATACGTACATTTAGATTTGTAAACAATTTGGTTATAAATGAACTTTTCAAGTTCTCTCTTTTATTTAATTTGATTGTTTTAAATCATTAAATTAATTACAAAATATCAAGTTTAAAAGTAAAAATTAAAGTTGATAGGTACAACGTAGTATATACATATATATGTAAACAGTTCTTCCCCTCTATCCACCTGTTACTCTTGAAAATAGAATTGAGGAGTATATGTTACATTTTTACAAAGGACACTTCATTCCTTTTCTCTTGTCTACCTCTTCACCTTCATCACACTGTGCCAATGTGTTTGTAGAATTCATCAATCCACCTTTCTTAAATTAAGTACATGTACATGTCCATATTTCTTGTATTGTTTCTTAATAAAAACATTCATATAAGATTTCTTTCAAATTAAATCATTCATGCGTAGATAATATCAGTGACGTCATTTCCCTTTTCAAACCTTTTCCTTCCACAGACTGTGCTCATGCCTATGCTGAGTGCATCTTTTCGTCAGGTGATCATGCAGATGGGGGAAGAGGTGGAGGAGTAGGGGGAGGAGGAGGAAGGGTGGAAGAGTACGATGATGATGTTGAGGATCAGGATCCAGACTGCTATACCTATGTTCCAATCTATGCCTACTCCATGCCAAATCTTCAAGCCAACGGAACAAGTTGATGTGAATTCAACCCGCTCAAAGAGGACGTTCACCCGATGCATCTACATGAATGTTGTTTGCTTTTAAAGCTAAAGACCAGTTA
>BEXV01002246.1:0-35656 GCA_003118195.1 Hemicentrotus pulcherrimus
CATGTGGTTCTAAAACATCCTAGATTACCCAGCATAAGTCATCATTATACTGGTAGCAATCAACTATTACTCTCATGAACAGTCCATGACCTGTCAAAAAATCAGGCTAATGAAGTGTTCGAAAATAAAATTATACTAAGAAGGACAATTGACCATGAAAACAAGAACCAGAATAGATCGGGTAGTATACAAATAATACACAGCAGTGAGGGAATAAAAAAGAACTATCCACACAATGTACCTTTGGAACAGTCTAACACGCCCGAGGCAATAGCCGAGAATGTTTCAAAGGTACCGAATGTGGGTAATGCCACTAATGCCCGAACAAAATGATGTGTATTATTTGTATTATAAGATGATGTTTTATTTGTTTTATAACATGATTTTATCAATGACCGGTCATAAGTATTTACTAATGACCTAACATTACCAGTAGTAAAATTATGTGTTAGGCAAAATAAATGCCTGGTCACGTGTACATTCTCAACCAAACATTCGATTGGGATCCGCTTCGTCATCTTATTAATAACATATATAATCATAGCCTATTGCAATCAATCGATACTGATAATATTGAACTTTAGATCATAATTATGTCATACATGTAAGTGGTGTTCGAATTACAAAGTATTTAGTCTAGACAAACTTTAATCAACAAATTCAATAGTATCCTTCCAGGTTTTGTTTGCTTGTTGACATAATTTTACTGATAGAGGGATAGTCATGTCATTTTGAGTTTGACTTTACCTTGTAATGAGAACTAGATCAGGGCCCAGTTTCATAAAACTTGTTATCAATAACAAATGCTAGATTTCTATGACAAATTTGCTCTCAGCCAATCAAATGCAATGGTTTCAGTAGCTTATAACAGTAGCTTGTAACATGTTATTGATAACAAGTTTTGTGAAACAGGGCCCAGTAGTTTGGAAATAATTAAGAACATTTTGAATATTGAATATCAAATATTACATACATATATGTATCAGTTTTGAATATGATACCATCGACAATTGATGACAAACATATTAAATTTCTTAGGAAATAAACTTGTACTGTGTCTATTTCTTTATCTATTTCTTTGCCTTGCCCTCATCCTTGAACTAATTCATTAAGGAATCCCAAATCCTATGTATTCTGTTTGTCTCTCCTTCTCCTGTTACTTTTTGTTACGGATATGATTAGAAGGACCTTAGAAATCCACTTTAGAAATCCACTTACAAAAATTATGTTTGGATTACATAACAAGATTACATAACAGGAGATTGTACTTTGTAATGTAAGGGATGCCACATTTCATCAAGTAAAGCTCTAGGCCAGTGAAGTTGCCTGGGTGGAATCCTAACTCTTAAAATTCTTTATAATTGTGCTTACAGTAATTTATGTTTTTATAAAAAAAAACATAAAGAGCTACAGCTTTTTTAATGATCAAAGCATGTCTTAGGTACAACAGATAATATTTAATTTGATGTATTAATTCTATTTCCATGTCTATGACGTAACCATTTGTTATGATCCGGACCAGATGTTTAAATGGTACTCTAAAACGTTACTGCTCTGCCCTTACGGGCATAGACAACATTCAATTTATAGCCCATAATAAAGTATCATTTATTGATATGAATGATCCCATTACAGCTAAGTGATATCAGATGAACTATCACGTTTTAAGGTAAAATCTATTATTATTAAGTTCAATTCTTATATAGCGCGTTATTGTCTCTATACGCTTTAATAGATACGAGAGAGAAAGAGAGAGAGAGAGAGAGAGNTACTGTTAATCACTGTTAGAGGGTGCCTCACATCGACGCCTTCAAAGAAAACCATAGATATCTTAATGGTTTGAGAATTTTTTCAGGATTTTTTTGCATGTCACAGTGTTAGTATAGTAGAAGGAATATAGTAAAATTTTATACAAAAATTAAGCATTTTTTGTCATCAACCTTCAACAATGTTACCAAGTCACTTTAAGACTAAGCTCACATTACTTTCTTCATCATACGAACTAGTTTTTTTCCAGGGCGCCATTTCACAAAACTTGTCATCAGTGACATATGACAGTTTTTTTGTTACAAGCTACTGAAATCCTTTCTTCTGATTGGTTACCAGCAGACTTGTCGATGATTTTTGTAATTTGTCATTGAAAAAAGGCTTTGTGAAATGGGTCCCTGATTGCAACAATTGAAGTGCTCGGTCCTAAGAGTAGAATCGTTTCAATTCATTTCCCCCTGGAACCTAAATGAAATGTAACATTAACACTTAGAACTAAAGAAAACAAAAATGCTCTTTAGCAGGTTATTTTGTTGTTGTTGTTGTTGTTCTTTGTTTACTTCTTCTTCATGCAACATATTTTGAAAAAGTCCATACAAAGAAACTGAATACGATGTCAAAATCAAAAGATCAAGGCACACCACCTGGTTTGGGTAGGTTACATGCTTTGAGTGCTTAAAATGCGAGGCATCCAATTCAAACATTGTTTGAGGGGTTCCCTAGATTTTGATGCACTTCTGTGTTAATCATACCGAACAGTTGAAGTGGATCCCTAGATTTGGACTAGACTTCTATGCAATATGCACACATTTGATATGTTAAGTAGGTCCCTACATATTAATCGTTTGAGTAGGTCCCTAAACATGGGTCATTAATTTACATCCAAAACACATAAACTAGCTTAAGCAGGTCCCTACATCTGTTTGCCTGAGCTCTATCTCATACACACAATTTAGAACCAAGTTTGACCAGGTCCCTTTATTTGATACTGCACAACAACTTTTGGTGCAGCTGTGTTTAATCAAAATGCATGAAATTTTTCCTTATTTTAACCAGTCAGTGCATGCTGGTACATACTAACAAGACCTTCAAAGTCTCAAATCCATGGACAAACGTCTTCCCACAAGCTCAATAAACTGTCTACACATGAAACATTGTCATTACCATAATAATATTGCCTGGACTTCGAGACAGTCAGTTTATTGCTATCTAGATCAAAATGAAATTAGACTAAACGGCTCTTAGCCTAAATGGTCATTAGACCAAATGATAAGTAGACAAAATGATTATTAGACCATATGGATATTAGACAGGCTGGGTATAGACCAAGTGGGAATAGACAGTAGCCATGTCTCTGCACATGAAACATTGTCATTACCATAATCATATTGCATGTACTTCAGGACGTGTATGCTATTCTAGGTCAGTTGATTGCTGTCTACTTATTAAAATTCAGATCAAAATGATAAGTAGACAAAATGATTATTAGACCATATGGATATTAGACAGGCTGGGTATAGACCAAGTGGGAAAAGACTAATTGGGTAGTAGACAAACTGGTTGTAGACAAAATAGCAATTCACCTTCTAGGTCAAAACTCCTTGAGAGATAAATTGTACATGCAGCGTTGTTTGTCCATGTCCTGAAGCAATTACTGATAAAACATGTACACATTCAGGAAGACAAGAGAGGGGGTTCTTTCACTGTCTTATGTCAAATATCACTCCTTTTTTTGTAGTGTGATACTGAATGATAGAATTGACCACATATTAAAAAATGAAGAATGTCTATTTTCTCTATGTTCAAAAGCATAGCTTACACTTATAATTTTAGTACAAGTAGACAGCAAAAGCTATGCTTGAGCAAAAGTTAATTTCATACTCAACAGTATTATGATCTTCAAGTTGCATCACTTGCGGTTATGAATTGAAAAAAATTACATGGCAATCTCCTCTCTATCCTAACCCATCTGGTTTATGTGAGCGTGTATGGCATCGAGCTGCTAGTCACAATTCACTTTTATGTTAATTTACAGAGTATACGATCTTGCAAAATCTTGTTACAGATGTAACATTTGGAGCTCATATTTTGAAAATACTGTAAAATAGTATAGGTAATAACATAAAACTACTATCATACAAAAAAAAAAAACATTTTTTATTATTGGTGGTACACTTAAAAGGGTGTGGGAAGGAGAAAACCAAGTTCTAATTTCCAACTTAATGTAACTTACTTGTTTTCCATGACGAGGGCGTCGACATCGATGATCCTTCTGTCATCTCCTCCCAAGACGTAGTTGAGTTCCTGATTAAGCCTCTCAGTCTTGGTTCGGTAGTAGTCTCTCTCGGTCACAAACTCTTGCTGATCATCGATCTTAGCCACCATGTCTCTCTCTAAGCTTTCAATCTATGGTGAGAAGAAAAGAAAAGAAAATAGGTCTGTAACTTTCTTGAGCCGTCTTTATTGGGATTAAAGACAACCGTGAGGTAGAAGGCAAGCAGCTTATCACTGTGATCAGTCTTGGTATGGTAGTAGTCTCTCTTGGTCACAAACTCTTGCTGATCATCAATCTTAGCTATTGTGTCCCTTTGTTAACTGTCAACCTACAGTGAGAAGAGATATTCTTATTTTCTTGAATCGGGGGTGTAGTTGTCTTTGGCACCTCTGCACCTTAAATTAATCTTGAAATTCAGTGAGAAATAATTTAGATTCTTGAAGCAATTACAAACTGTAATTCCCACTCTAGCTATCTACTGTGATTGGCCCTTGCCTGCATCCTTTTACACTCCTTGGTATAAAGAGGTGTGAAGAGAATGCTGAGCCACTGTTGTTGGTCTCCTAGTGATTAGCTAATCCCTGGAGCGGGATTAACAGCAGTCAACAAAGGGGGCATTAATGATCAATTGTTAAACAAGGTAATGAAACAGAACTGGAAAAAACTGCAATAGTAGAAAAGAATTGATGATAATGTAAATCCAAACATTTTGTTCATAGGGGCTGTTTTTTGGACAGAAATAAACTTTTATGAATATATTGTTATGATTAACTTATTTTGCAGTATGTAACAATCAAAAAGCTGGAGCGCTAACTTTGTTAAAAAGATTTGTTTCTTTTCTTTTTGGAGGGGGGGGGGGTCTAAAAAAAAAAGGTTGTTTTAGGACAACTACAAGAACTGAAAGAAAAGACTACTGATACTGCTCTATCAGATAGAACGTACTCACAAACCTGTATCTCTAGTAATTGCTATAAACAAACCTGCTCTCTGGATTTCTCTAACTGTCTGATCAACTCCTCCCTCTCATGAGCTGGAAAATGCCTGGTTCCGATGCCTTCATCACCGATCCGCTGTCTGGCTATGCTCTCTCTCAGAAGCTACAAAATAAAAATGAAAGATGATAAGTGAATTCTCTAATTTAACTTCTCACTTATTGTGACTAGAAGTACAAGTGCAGATACATTTGTAGCCAGAGGAGGAGCGATAGCTCAGTCGGTAGAGCAATGGTCTCGTAATCAGGTGCGCCAGGTTCTAAACCAAGGCGATGCGCTAGTGCCCTTTGGTAAGGCATTAATCCTCATTACCAGCTCCCTCAATAAGAACCTAAAGCTGTCAACCCTCTGGTTGCTTGCTTACTTACCAGTACAAGCATTTATGCTTTCGTAGCAGTCAGGTAAAATAACCACTACCACCACCATACAAACGTGAATATCAAGATTTTCTCACTTTATTCTAAACAAAGTGAAGATGAATATACATTGCAAAGCAAATTCTATTTTTCTCAGTATTATAAAAAATGTTTCAAATTCTGAAAATCTTTCTTGGGTATGCAATTTGTATAATCTCTACGTGAGCGCAAAACTCAGTCGAGCTCTACATGTAAATTTGTAAACAAATTTGCACAAGAAATATACAAGTAAGCAATGAAAGCTTTACGTGTATGATTTTACCTTGATATCTCCCTCTGCTTCAGATAACTTTTGGTGTAGATCTACCAGCTCTAGCTCGGCTTTCCGATTCTTTGCTCTGGACTCACATAGAATCTGCACAAGGGTCTGTATAAAAAAGTAAAATATTTAACTTTGAGTACAGTCAGAAGCAGCAACAAAACTAGAAATCAAATATGTAAAGAAATATGCTTCATTAACAAATGAAATGTAAAAAAACGAACATTATATTTACACTTACCTCTTCTTGACGATCAAAATGTAAATTTGAATAAAAAAGAAACAAAAAATGTATATGGCTATAAAAAAGATACTAGATCATGCAAAATGAAGTCAGAGCAACTAAAACAACATGTTGCATAGGTTTTCTTTTGATCCTACATGTATGTCTGAATAGTATTTAAATTAGAAATCAACAGAGTTTCTTGGTTGTATCACAGGTATGAGATTAGTGTGTGTTTTCCTTTTTTGTAATTAAGAGTTTTCATTATTGTCTTGATATCATTCTTTATTCATCATTAATACCTGTTTCGAGTGTAAATTAACAGGAAAAAAAAAGGAAATATTTAATATTAACCTGGTTATAGTAAAAAAAAAAATTCATAGTTTCATCCTTATTCTATATTTAGTCACCAATACTGCAGCATAATGGTCTCCATTCAACATTTTCTTAAACAAAGTAACAGTGTATAAGTACTGTATAGCATACAGGGTATGAAACACAATATATTGATGGCTATACACAAGCATTTTTTAGGTTAGTACATGTCGAGGGGTCAGTGACACAAAGACATAACTCCATTTAGTCCATATTGAGAAAAGGTGGTTTGTGTCACTGAGCACTAGGGCCTTGAGTTAAGTCTATGTTTCACTAGCCATTGACTTCAATGGGGTGTTTGGTGGAGTTAAGTCTTCATGTTTCCTGGAAGGCCCACATTTTTCTGAACATTTTGATATCAAATACTCATTTTGGCAAAATATGGAGTTACGTCTTTGTGTTACTGAACCCTTGATACGTGTCTTTCACATGAAGACACACCTGTATTCAATGAATCATAAGTACATATAGTACTGGCTATTGACATGACACACAGCTGTGAGCAAGCAATATCAAATGTCAGGCCTAGCAAAAACAAATAAAGCACTTACAGAGTAAATGTAATATTCTATGTACCCGGTCCATGTACATGTAATTTACGCTGAGTAATACTGATACCTACTTATGTTGTCCTTTTGTGTACCTCATGCGTTTTATGTGATTTTTTTTTCTTTTGCACTAGTGTGCCTCAAGCATTTGATTTCAAGTAGATTTGTGTAATATGTAGAACTCATCTATCTTAATATACCTTCCCATGTGTCAAATTATCTGAATTCTCTTATCTAGCGTGTGAGTCCAAAAAAAAAGTTTACACCTAGAAAATTGGTAATTATTTCAAAAATCATCCATGAACAGTGAATTATTATACATCTTATGAAAGAGTGTTTTATCCCAAATCATTTGGTATTATTTTTGTGTGGTATCACAATTGGATGAACAGAAGGCATTGTTTAAACCTTCATGTATTCTAACAGGGAAAAAATCCTATATGCATGTGTTCAGATTTTTTCACAGATCACTGGGAGAGAATATTAAATCAATTTCATTTATCAACACTCACATGATTCCTCCTCTCTGCTAATGGGTCACCGTCGTGTAGAGATAATCCAAGCGCCTAAAGGAATTTCCAAATTGGCAAAATTAAAAAATATGATCAATGATCATTAGATGACTGACAATTGAAAGGAGAATGCACTTTGTAAGCTTTTCTAAAAACAAAATCATAACAGGTGTCATTTCAAAGAGGATGAATCGATCTTTCACATGAAGAATACAAATTGATCAATGCATATTGACATTTGATAACTGATAGGAAAGTTAGGTTTCCCCTTTTATAGAAACACACTGTATCTAGACCCATCTAAATTTTTGATACATGGATTTCTGTGAAAATGTACAAAATAACCATGTGTACATGAATATGTAAAATTGCAAATTATCAAACAAACAAGTGATTAAAATACTTATTGTTGCTTTCAGTAGGGGATAATTGCGAATTTGCGATGGATTTCACAACCGATTGAATAATTTGTTTCGTATCATATTCTTGTGTTCAATATCTGAAATATCTGAAATGTAAACTTTTTTACTAAATCAAAATGAATAATTTTTGTACATCTGGTAAATCTCCTTACCCTTTCTCTCTCCTCATATTTCTTCCTCTGTTCATGGAATTTTTCTCTGAGTTGTTCAGCCATGAGTTTATAAGCATCTTTCTCTTGCCTTACGTTATCAAGTTCCTTTGCAAGAACCAGCAGAGCATCTGATTTGGCTTGGAGCTTTCTCTTGCAAATGTTGAACTAAAAAAGAAATAGGAAAGGCAGAAGCAGGGATTCGTAGGTCATTAGGGAAAAAAATAGAGTGAGTACACTTAGACTGACTACAGCTACACAATAACCTGTAAAAGTACAACATCAAATGTTAGGTTGGTTCGTTTGTTAGTATATTTGGTTTTGGACCCAGGACCTTCAGGGTACGAGGTAACTGCTCTACCACTGAGCAATTACATCTACCGGTAAAGGATGAAAAGTAGAATAGGACTTACCAGCACCTTGTCTGGGGAAGCCCCTCTTCTTTGATGACCAGCTAACCAATTCAATTTTTAAACTTGACATTAAAATTTTGCCTTTGGTGATTTTGTTCTGGTAGGACATAATGACTCTACTTATGTGCTGCCCTCTTGTTGCTGAGAGAGGAGAACTGCTTTTAAACAAAATTATTATTGTAAGCTGTTGTACAGTAGCAGAGGGTAGTAAATATTAAGTTTTCATATGTGGCCATATTGGTTAGGGAGTGTGAAGTTTTATTATAACTTTGTACATTAGATGAGTTGTTTTTAAGCTGAACAGAACTTAAAATGTCTTTTAGACTATGTTTGTGTTGCCAGAATTTAGCGAACCCCCTGCACACGCTCCTTTTTACACCAAGTACTATTATCTTAAAGTTTCAAATTGGCAATGCAAAAACTGTTTTTGACCCGTATACTGTGTGTTCTCACATTTCAGCCGGAATTAAACAAACTCTCGTAAAAGCCTTTTTTTCTAATGTAAGTTGCACCTAAACTAATTATTATCAGGAACATGTGGGTAGTTAGCAAATCGCTACCACTCCGGTAGCTTAATTTTTCATATTATCGTCCTTATAAATGAGAATATCCTAGTAAACAGGGACAAAATGCTTCCTAAAAACTTTTTTCCTTTGGCGCTCTGTGGGTTTCAAGTTCTAGACCGCCCGCTGGCAATACAAAAAACGGATTCTGCATACCATATTTGCTGGCGATAAGGCCGCAGTGACGCAGTGCTGCATAGGCTTCACCCCCAACTTTGACATTTCTTAGAGGATAAAAAACAAACGGACCAAACAAAATAATTGTAATTTTCTTGTAGAACACTATTTTTTCTACAAACTGATACCAAATTCATCAATATTCTTATAAATTTACAAGAAGTTTACCTCAAAAATGATCGTAATTTAGCAGATCTTCATTGATTTTTAAGCAAGTACTGTATCGCACGCAGATTTGTTATCCTACATATACCCCTACCACGATGTGCGGTGTAATCTGGAATTGCGACTTCGACCTGCGCAGTTGCGTTGCGCAGCAGCTAGCTCTGTAAGTAATGGTCTGTTCCTTCTTTTACTTTTTGGCGATGCAATGGTACGGACTTAGATCTATTGGCCGATTTTATTTAAAAAATGCAAAACAATGCAACATAAAATTGTCGGTAAGTTGTGTGGAGTTATTCTAGAATTGTCCTGTACTTTATTTATTTATTTATTTATTCCGTTTTATTTAAACAGGGTAGCCCCGTCAGTAATCACAGTACTGTTTTCCAGGGGGCCCTGGTCATCTAGCCATCCTAGTCCTGTATGTTCAGATGGACGTGCTGTTTTGACCACTGAATTTTGTTGTTGTTGCGCAAAGGCTGCTGCTGCACCCCGACTTTTCGATATTTTTTCTTCCAAAAATACTGCGGCCTTATCACGAGCAAATATGGTAATAAAATACCCCCAGTTCAACGTCTACTTTTTGTGGGTTGTCCGTCTTCCCCAAGGATTTATCAAAGTCAATGTGAAATGCATCATGAAAATCATCATTGAATCCATTTTTCGCATCACCAACGTGTGGATCGGAAATTAGAATCGTCAGCGAAAATGCGGACGATCCTTATTTTGCGGACGCATCTGCCCGCGTTTACGAAAAGGATCCTTATTCTCGCACCAGCGCCCCTATTGGGTATTGGTGCCAATTAAGGCGTAGTGAAATAAATATCATATTTTACCTTTTCACTTAGCCCAAGGCTAGGGCTTACCTAAAACCTGAATAAGTATGAAGTCTTCTGATTTTGGAAGACTTCCAAATTACGAATTTGCCTGATTTTTTAATATCTGCCAACAGTAACTATTAAAAAGCTTATTTAAATGAACTAATATGGAATACATGACTCTACATTTAGATATTCAATATCACATATTTCTAAAACACAACCCAAGTCACAACAACTTAAAGTTTGATAAATTAGGACTTTAGGGAAAATTGATTGATTGAGTCCATGCAAATGCATATTGACCTCTAGCACTGCACTACGTGATAATAGGCAGCATTTGCACACATGAATAGTCAATATACTCTCAATACACAAATGAACACAATCATGCCGATGTGGCTGATCTGCAACTTTGACTTTGAATACGATTTTCTGTAAAATTGAGGTGTGATTTTTTAAGTTTCTTTCAAGTATATTTCTGTGCATCGTGTAACTCACTTGCGCGCGCTATCCCCGACGTGCCGCGCGGAGGAGCTAGCCGAGGTGAGGTCAACCATCCCCATTATCGTATTTGAATATTCATTAGCCGCCATATNAAAAGCTGAATATAAACATTAAATCACAAATCATGAAACTATAACATATAATTAAAAGATATAAGAATGTTACACATGGTTGTCCATAGTTGATCCATAGTCTTTTCTTCGGATACCACATACCTTTGGGGGCCTATGTGAATTATTATTCACCCTCTAATTACTTCTTCTAAATTATATTTTTGATATCAAATCAATTATATAGCGAGTATTTATGAGACTCTAGCATAAAACTGGCTGAGAAAAGGTATTTTTTCTAAAATTCGTCGTCACATAAAACTAAAAAGTACATATTGATAAACTATCACATTATGGTATCCTTCAACTACCTTGATTGGACTGTCGAGAAAAAAAACACTCACCGGTTTTTCTTCAATTTAAGCATCTTTACAGAAGTATTCAAATCGTTCAATGATCTTCATTTGAAAATGACACCATTTGTTATTTATTTTAGGAGAATTTATATGTATATAGATCTATATCTTTTTGAACAATTTTAGCCCCAAAACATGTTTTTGGTTATTCGTGATAAATCAAATGGATCGTGACGAACGAAGACTAGTCTATGTTCTTGAGCCGCTAGCGTCGATATCTTGTCTATCATAGCTTCGTGAAACGGTTTATCCACTTCATGACATCTCCGTAGGTCGGCGACAAAGATATGACTCTCATGGAGTTGGTTTCGAGAAACGGCCCCCGGCTTAATACACAGCCAGGATAGTAATGCAGTTGTGTGGATTGACTCGTACTCGTGTCAATCCTGCGGTTGTTGAACACAACAAATTCCGTGATATGCGGGACTGAAATGAACTCGCGCAGCTGTTTTCAGTTGTCAACAACATTAATAATAATAGTTTAGAGAATTTTTACAAATAAGTCCTTGAACTTACCTCTCCACATAACTGTTGCCACTCTTCACGACTTCTTGTAAATGGTTCTTGACCATTTTTACGCCGTCTTCCACTTTGTGATTCACGAAATCCTGCCATTTTGGTGATTTTTCACTGCACTCAATCAGTGAACATAGCGATCTAATTCCAGTTCAGTCACAAATGACGGTGCCCTGCAATAACATCAATTTCCCACTGATGCCCGAGGAATATTTAGAAGTAAATATTTGCCTTGATTTTTTTTAGAGCTAGAAAACAATATGTGGCTTGTAGAGGTTTGGAACTTTGCATATTAGACTTTTTGGCATAAATCTGAGCTTGCTAGCAACCCTCTTTTCTCAAATGCCAGGGGGGGGGGGGGCAATACCCAGATTTGGTTTGGACGGGCCGATGTGCCGCTTAAGCCTCAAAACCCCTACCCATTTTTAAGGGTCATTTAAAGGGAATTAAAAAAAAAAATTTAAAGAAAAGCCCATTTTTTCGCAACTTTTCGGGTGTTTGCATGCCCCAAAATTTTTGAAATTTTGAAAAAACAGACCCATGTTAGGGGATATATCTGGTTTAAAATGGGACCCATTTTTAGGATTTGTTGAGGAAAAGTAATCCATTAGAGCGGCACAGCCTTTAAGTATGTCTTAATATGCTGGGGGGGGGGGGGTCAGCGTTAAAACATCATTCATTCAATTTTGAGGCAAAAGAACAATATTTTTCTAGCATGAAATAGTAAAATTGAGGATAAATGTTAGCTTAAAATGAAATCTCCTTTCATTTTTTACTTCACACTAAATATTCATGGCTCTTAACACAACACTGAGATCATTTTTGTTTAGAAAGGTAATCTCATCGAAAGATAGGATACACAACTCTTATTGTTGACTCTTTTTGTCTGAAGATCGGGCAACGTTCATGTGGTAAGGGAAATGATTTTTGTCTACTTTTTCTCCATCCTTCTCCCTTTCCTTTTCTTCTTCTCTCTTCTATTTAAAAAAAATCTTGGATAAGCCTTTTTCTTTCCTTATTTCCCTCTCTATTTATTTGTTTATAAATATTTGTTTCTCTTTTTCCCCTTTCCTTCTTTCTTTTTTTTTTCTTCTTCTCAAAGATACCACTGCACCACCGAATACTAAATATGTCCAAAATAGAGATAGAAAATTTCAGCTTGTGCGTCACGCTTGGGTAGACTCCCCTCGATCCTTTGCCGTGTCGACAACGCTAAAAATCAGATTTTATAATACTTTTACCACATTATCATTAAATTAAAATACTATGGCAATGCAGCCACATAATATGGATCCTAGGCTACCCTTGAAAATTCAAGAAAATGTGACGGATTTAGGATCTCTTACTCGACAAGTGTTGAGAAGCTCGAAGTCCAATGAAGTGAGTACCGTGTTCAGTCATGTATACGAATAGCTGTGAGGAAGTTGTGTTTGGTAGATAGAAATGCGCATGCAGGTGGTGTCGGAGCTATGGTGTCGTTTCCCCGGTCCTTCACACGATTTCAATGTTATGTCAGTGTGTGTTATTTGACACGCTTTACAGCCTCATTATTTAGAAAGCGATTATCCACTGTTTAAGTATTTGATGATCTATGACTAGGGTCTATGTAGTATGTAGTGTAGTATGTTGTAGAATCAACTTGTTTTAGTTACACAGGTCAAGACCAAAGCCAAGCCCAACCAAGGCCTTTGTCTGATATGTTTTCAAGTCACTTTTATGAATATAGAGTCTATGTTTTTGAATATGAATTTGCCTACCAAGCCCAAGGGCAAATTTAACTTCAAAATTTAATTTATTAACAATTATTTAATGGTGATTGAATTTGCAATCATTTTTCATTCATTGTCGCCGAGCTGATGCTGGCCATTGTTTTCTTCCTTCTTTTAATTTTGATTTATATTTATATTCTAGACCTAGTCTAAGCACGTTTTATCTCTTCTTTCAAATTTTTTTCTCTTCTTTCAACTTTTTTTCAAACTCATAGATGTTGCTTCATGCAGCGAAGAATTTTGCTTCCCAAGAAGGAACTGTAGAGAGCTCATTGCAGGTTTGTTGCAATCAATCAGGCGTGCTCTTTTCATTGTTTATTTTCATGGTGGTGATTTGATAAAAGAAATATCTGGCAAATCTACAGAGGTTTAGATTAAGAACTATATTAAATTTTTGATTTATAATTTATATTTGAAATTGTATGATATTCATTATTAAATTATAGCTAATTATCAATATAAATGCATCCATGGCTGTAAAAACAGATCCACGGGTGCCTTCCAAAAGCAAGGAATCTGTACATGACTTGTAACATTACATATTTTATAGATCAATTTTTTGTTCTTACAATACCTGCATAGACTCTATTTCATTTATCTTTACAGACACTCAAGAAAATGGACATATTAGCATCTCATCTCAGGTTTCAGTGAGTATTGACTCTAATACAGAGTTAGAAAAAGAAGAGGAAATGTATTTTTTTATTACAGAATGTAGATTGCTATTTTATTTTATATCTTCACGTTCAGAGAAAAGAGTGAGTATATGAAATATGAGGCAAAATTTACTGGAAAGTACCATGACCCGTGGTTCGATTTCACATTTTATTTTGAAAGTTTCACAGAGTGAACATTTGTGGGCAAATTTCTCATGTTTGTGTCGAGAGAAGGAAAATGTAGACAAATTACTTTATAAACACTTCTGGTTCATAGATTGCTGGTAAATATGTAGGAAAGAAAAATTATTTTTCTATTTACTTTTCAGAAAAAAAGAAATTGTTTTAAATTTCTTGAATATGTAATATTTACTATGCTGTTCTTTATTTTGTTTCCAGGGCAGAGGCAATTGAAAGAAAGTAAGTGAAAAAGTCTTGATCTCATCGTCGTAGGAATTGAAAAATATTTTATCTAATTGTTTGGTATTAAAAAGAGATTCATATGCAACATCTATATAAATACATATGAGAGAAATGTAAATCTCCTGTTGCATCTTTGTTGTTCTTGCTATGCATAATGCTACAGAGTTTATTTTGTCTCATTTGCTGTGTATCAAAATATTTGTAGATTGTAATGAAATGAAGAAAAAAATTGGCATAATTTCAGGTCATTATTACCACATGCAATGAGGAATCGCTGGGGGCTGGGGTATGTTGCCCAAAGTGTAACCTTTTAACACATTTTCAGCCATTTATATTCAATCTTGTGATTAAATTTACCTTCAAATGTAAAAATCATCATCATTTATTTTACTAAAACCCTTTTTTATCCGACTTGATTCACTCTTTCAGTGTTGAAGTAATGGACACCCTTCAAGATCAACTGAGTACGCTCCAGAGATGACAACCATCCAATCAGGAAGCTTTGGTTCCTCCGATTATCTCGGACACACCTCCTCCGATGTACAAAGGAAACGATAGTGGAGATAGTGGAGACAGTTACGTATGAAATCTCTGAATATTCATGGATCAAACGACACGGAGGCTTCTGCATGACCTTGCGATTCGCCAACATTTTATTCAGACATGATGCAGAACTTTGGCTTACGGTGTCTTTGAATATACCAGCATTCAGTTTTACTTCACCCAAAGAGAAAAATTGCAAAGTTAATGTTTCAAATTGTTTAAATTTTGTGGCAACAAAAAGTGAGCTTGCAACATATGAACAGATTGATTCAAACTCAGAAGAGTTTCACAGGGAGGTGTGATAGCTCAGTTGGTAGAGCAGTGGCTCGTAATCCGGCGACCCGGGTTCAAAACCAAGTCGATGCGCTAGTGCCCTTTGGTAAGGCATTAATCCTCATCACCAAGTCCAAACTTTGAGCACCACATCCCCCTATAAAGACAAATAACACCAGTGCAAATTAAATTATTGAGTGATCAAAATACATTTATTTCTTATCAAGTCTCCATACCATAGATAAAGGTTTCATACAAAACAAACATTCCTTCATTTATTTTATATATTTTGCGTAATGTTACATGTACTGCTTTCATAACAAAAACTTTGAAAAATCAACCTCTGTCTACATGAAAAATAAACTACATGTAAGTGACACTGTTATTAATTTATTAGTCATTACATTTCAAGGGTGCATGAGTGCTTAGTTTTGCTTTTTTTTAATAAGATACGAAATTGCAGGGAAAAACACAGATAATTTATCTTTTACCATTTATCCTCTTTGATTGAATAACAGAACAAATCATAGTGAGCTTCAATTGACTTTTGTTACACAAAGAATATGAATTTATACAAACTTCAAAACTTGGCTTGCTATTGTTGATATCCACAGAGAAGTATTTAAAATACATCTGGTTACCCAAGATGATATAACTCTCATTTAGCATTATCATGTCAGCATAAAGTGCGCATTTAAATGTAAGCTTATTCAGCGTTCTTAATTCCCTTATTTCTTTTCATGTTACAACAACAACAACAAAAACATGGATTTTCCTAACCATTCCTTAAATAATTACTGATTTTATCCATAGTACATGGAAGTATTATTAATTTTATATATGTTTTGGTTGTATATGCATAAATAATGACTGCTAGCATTCATTACATTCAAGCAGAATATACTTGAGACTTGTAAAAATATTTGTATATAAAAAAAGATGAACTTGATGAAAGTGAACATGTAAACAAATGTTAATTTCAGATTTACGCTATATAAAAGTGCAATATGTTGATGTACAACAGTGGTGAAACAGAGAAACATTTTTTTGCCAATTGTTAGTCTTTATCAAAAGGTTGCTACAATAAAACAGGAAAATAAATTTAGTCTTGTCAGTTCTTTTCATTCTTTAACTACTAGGGTACAACGTATGCACTGCAGATTTTGGCATACTGCAACTTACAAAACGTTAATATTTTATACCTTCTTTTTATACCTGCTTTCACACACAATTCATGTATTATTATTCTTCATAGATGCCTAATTACTTTGGGAGTTTAGCAAAATGAACTCACAAACACAAAAGGCACAATTATTGGTAATATCACCAACTAAAAAAATGTAATATGATTTATTTGAAAAAAAGTTTGATCAATGTTAATCTTTATCAAAGTATCAGTGATTATAACCAGCTACATACCGTGGTGATTTGGATTTAACCGCTGCATTCTTCAATCAAATTATGATTTTTAACAATTTTTAACGTTCCAGATGCGTCTTTAAATGCCACAAGATTTCACTATGCCACCGTAATTAAATTTACCAGGAATTCAAAACATGTATTGTTGAAATATTGAAAAATAAATTGTTTTTCAAATGTTCAACTTTTGAAACTTACATTTCCTTCCCTTGGTTCAATGTATGAATTTAAATCAAAGGTTAGAATTAACTTGGTATGCACTAGGATTATTAAGGCAAGTATTACAAGGCATATTGAACAAAAGAGAGAAAAACAACCCCAATAAATTTGACACGTCTATCTTTGGTCAAATCAAAAGGACAGATTGTTGTACAGTGTACTGTATTCACATACATGTACTACACTTATCGACTTACAAGGTAAAAAAAAAAAAGGAAAAAATCAGGAAAAAGAATGAGAAATACAAAGTAAACGTAAGAACGCACAAAAGATTTAGAAAAACACTAAACACTAATTTACTACATGTAAACCAAAGATATAACCCAAAACTTTGAACCAAATAATTAAAAACAAAACAATATCTCTACTTATTCATGTCTGTATTAAAGTTCCCTACCACATAGTCAATAAGATCTGAACTGCTATCAACAAATTTGAAAAAATAAATATGATTTAATCGGATTCATTTTGTTTTACAATTCCGTTACTTCAAGTAGATTTAATTTATTTTATTTTGAGGACAAATGAGGATAATTTCGCACTGGTAAAAAAAAATTAAAATGTGAATTTGACGTTACAATTTTTTTATTTTGGGGGCAACAAATCAGATGTCTTCATCTAAAAGAACAGAAACAGATTAACAACTTCATTAGGCACAAATCAAGAAGAATGTGGTTTGCAATTTACAACAGAAATGTTTGTATTAAAGGCAAGCTTTACTACTTCAGCCAGAAGGGATTAGGCCAACCAGCGAGCCAGCGAGGTCACTGTGACAGGTGGCAATCTCATTAACTCAGCTCTCATTTAACATAAGAAAAAGAGGATCATGGGGGACCAACAGGCACCAATTGGGGAAGTTTTCTATATAGAGGGAGCAAGTAGCTACAAGTAGGACAGTGGGGCTTTAACCTGTTGAATACTAAATTCATTCATTGCCAAATTGAGCCTTTCATGAACAAAAAATCTTCATGTGAGCATATGACTGATCCATGTGTTGCAATCATGTAACAAATACAGATTAGTATGTGTAATTCCAAAACCACACAGGTAGAATTGCCCAAGGGTACTGAGTAACTGTTTATTAAAAATATATCTGGTAATGAGCTTCACACAAACATTTATAGCAAATCCATAATGTTTTGTTTACTGTTTACATATCGCAGATTCATATGAACCATCATTAGCAAGGGAGTATTTAACACATAAAACTCGGTAAACACATGAGCATGACCCAAACAACAAATACATGTACAACTCCTATAATTTGGTAATTATTTAAACATTTTCTCTTGCCATCTTTACATAACCCTTGCAAGTTTCTATACAACACCAAATACAAGCTACAAAGTTAATGTCCTAGCAACTTTAAATGATAGCTGTACATTGTCACTTATAAAAACTGTACATGTATGTGTTGCCTAAATACAAAACAGGATTTAAATTTACATTCAATGATACATTCTGACATGTCAAGAAACTTACCCTCTTCTTGTTACTAGATTCTAAGTCAGAATATTTAACTTATGTTCTCTCTAGCTAGCATCACTTTACATGGAATAAAAGATGGAAAACTTAGGATCGATGTGAAAAGATAATACTGATCAAACATTCATTATTTCAAATTTACAATGCATTACAAGGGAGTGGTAATCACATCTACGGTCCAGTGACTCAACACAAGCCAGTAATAAAGTGCAGTATATAATCTCGGTAAAGGGTACACCAGTCTGCAAGTACAATACACTGAAAAAAATTAGGCAATTTCATGCTTTGTTTTAGTGCTTTCACTGCTTTGGTATGCAAACTACCCACAAGATTGATTTATTTGAACAAAGTGATATGACTGAATATAGTCAATTTCATCCTAAACACAAAAAAGTGACATACTTGAAAATTTTAAATCCGATAAAAGATACATTTTTTTGCCCTACTTAAAAGGAAGAGGACTAAAATATGACTACTGCTGGCATGTTGGTTAAAAAAATGGTGACACAGGGGTCAAATGTCAAAGAATTTCTATGACTGAACCAATATAGACATGATTTACTAAAGATTCCCTTCTTCAAACATCTCCCCAGACAGAAATCGTAGGACATACCTAGGACATAAGCTCCGACGACACATGCTCCTTTAATCCTTAGTCAATATAAATATTAATCAAATTTCTAATGAACCCAATACTCTATTTAATCTGAACCCCTAAATTAACAAAATTTCTACTAGATTCTCAACCTAACCCTTTATTTTGTCTTAATTACAATCAATATTCAAACCCTAACCCTTTATCTAAATCTAAATTACAATTGAAACTCCAACTTTAAGTTGTAACCCGAAATTTGTCAAAAATATTGGAGCATGTGTCGACAGAGTAAATGTTTTTCAATTACATGCTTGGGGCTATAAAGGTGTAAAGGATGGTAATAATCTCCAGCTAACGCCTGCCCCAGCAGCTAAAAGAAAACGACCTTAATATTAATTTAAACAACCTAAACCTAGCCTGTATGTTAGCCTTTCACTAAAAATCGAGTAGGACCTGAAGCGAGACCTGAACTGATACTGTTAGCAATTCATAGAAGCTAGTATAAAACTCTGTTCCCAAATTTCACCTTCTAAACAATGCTCTGAAGTTGTTGAACAAGTTCATTGTGATGGTTTAAACCAGGGAATGAGTTTTACGACACATCAAAAGGTATTTACCTATGATAGTGTCGATACATTGTCTGTTCGGAACCAGAAGGGCATTAACGTTGTGTCAATGAGCTTCTGGCTCTAAACAGACAATATATGGATCTGACACATCTGAGAAATGCATCCGAGCCAGCTCTAGACATGAGGGTTCCCATTATTCCATGAAACATATGTTTTCCTCCTGATGAAGTCTCGAACACCTAGGATCGACATTTCAACCTATTCCTGGTTTGAAATGCCTTCATTCAGAGAATAAAGTGTTTGTACAGAAGACAAAATATAAGTAACTATCTACTTTTGTTTTAGGTCCATGAAATCCCCCAATTTTCTCATGATTCTTCTCCAATTCACAAACTCTACCCCAACTAGAAAACAAAGAAAATAATATTCCAGGTTTTCCCTGATTTCAAGGATACACGGGAACCCAGTAAATACCTTCTAGATGTGTCATGAAACTTATACCTAATCTTGCCCCTACTAACATCGAAGTCTTGCCAAAACACACACAATCGCCAACCCTTTCTAAATTCATTCATTAAAAAAATGAAAAATAAATCTTGTTTTGTTATCATCTAATAAAAGCGCTTCCTCTGGTGTTCCTGCCTTTTCTGGAATACTACAACGCCGACGATGATACAGACGGCGATGCCCAGTATGATGCAGAAGAGGATGAGGAACATCCTCTTCCAGCTTAGCGTTGAGTTCTTGAAGGCTCCTTGAGGATCATCAATGTGATCTGTATGAAGCAGAAATAAAATAACGATATGGAAATTTTCCCTTAAAGTGACTCGGTAACATTACCTCAGATTTTGAAATAAAATACTGGATATAGCTCATGCTGCAATCATAATTCTGAATCTTTAGGTCAGTCATGAATCCAATGACTTTTACAACCTGATCGCCTGTCTGATTATCACAATATTTATGATTGGAAATCGAAATTTCATTTTTCGTTTTCCTAACAGTTGTTATAACACTACAGTCTCTTGGGGAATATGAGTACCGGTATGGTAAAACTGGTCACTCAAAAATTTTTACTTTTTTGAGGCACTTCATTATCATTTTGAAGCGCAATTTTGTTAGGGCTTCAATATTACACCATATCACAGACACTGATTACACATAGGGCCATGCATCCTAGATTTAACATTGTTAAACGATGCCTTTAAAGACAGAATTAATTTGTTTTTCTTCTTTAAAATTGGGAATACTGAAGTCTTTCACATGCTGCTATACAATGACCCCAAGATTTCCCTATAGAGCAGCTGAAATCATATACAATAAAAACAGAAATTTCATTAAAAAATTTTGTTTACCAGTTTATAAATTTAATTGGAAAATAAGTAGAAGAAAAACTATACTTGCTTTATGGGAAAATGAAATTCCCCGATTTTTTCCTAGAATTCAGTGATTTTTTTCACATTCCATGACGTTTCCCTGACTGGGAAAAGTGGAATAGAAGATGAAACCTACCTCTTGGTGGTGCAAAGTACTGCGCTGATGGTAACAGTTTGCTGTAATCCGTTTCTTTGTCTAAATCAACACCTTCTAACTCATAAACTTTTACAGAATGGATGTCGTGATTATCTGTGAAGAAAATGAGAAGAGATGAAAGTTATCCTCAAGCAGGGCATGTCTCAGTATCTATACATGTTTGATGTTTCTACCCACATGTGTATAGGTCTTTGCACTTGAATTACTAGTATACAGTGAGTCAAACCTGTAACCATCAATGGATCGGGGGCCGATCGTTGGCCGATCAGGTGAAACGGGATAATAAATTCTGATCGCCGATCAATGAAAATTATAGGAAAACAAATTTGGTATAATTTTTTTTTTTTTTTTTTAATGCCGAAAATGTTCAAGTATTGGGCTATGAAATATTAAAAAAACATGCATACATGTACACCCTGTAGCTGGGTTTATTTTGTCATTTGGAGTTGTTGTAGACCATGTTTGTTGATATTGCCTTTTCATGACTTTGAGATTAATAATATTGGTCTTAGAGAAGAGGCAAATAATGCGAGCCGCCATCATGAATTATAATGTAGGCACGCATTTTTTGTCCATTGTCATTCAAATCTTAGATGGAGGCTTGCATGCTTTGCCTCTATTCTATCAATTTCAAAGTCACGAAAAGGCACTTAATATCAAGAAACATGGTCTACAGCAACTCCAAATGACAAAATAATTCCAGCAATACATATTTTTTTTTGTATTTGATAGCCCAAAACTTGCCAATACCGATCAATACCGGGCAATTTACTTCCTCAGTTATTAGTTAGTGGTTTTTGAAGCACATCTATTATGAGAAATAGTTACCCGGTACTCTCAGTAATGACATACATTTAGGTTAAATACAAATTAAAATGTCGTTATCAACTTCGTCATCCTTCATATTTATTCCATCATCACTACCACCAATACTACCTCCATCACCACCACCATCAACACCATGACCAGCAACACCATGCCCAGCAACACCACCTCTACCACTACTACAACCATCCCCTATCATCAATACCACCAAACCACCACTAATCACAACAAAAAACATTAACTCTGTCCTGGTTTTGGTCTATCAATAAAACAAACAAAAGGGGACTGTCGCTCATAGTCATACAGTGAACATACAGTGTACACATTTCATAATACTCTCACAAATAAGGCAATCCACAGCAAATAAAGAGTTAAAATACCAAGAAATGATCTGCTTACCTGCCAATTGCCCTGTAGCAGCTGAGGCTCCAAAGAAATATCCAGTTGGTAAGACTATATTTGTCTGATCTATACAATGCTGCCATTTTCCTTCGCCCGTTATATCCATCATTACCTGCATAAAAGGAAATGATGCATGTACTTGTTTGAGCATTATTCACACGGTGAGGTAATTCATGAATGAAGATTTTTAAAGCCAATTAGTAGTCAGTGTCCTTAGGCCAGTCTTCATCGGCTCAAGTTTGCCAAATAACCAGCTACTTTAACTATCCAGATCGCAAATTATCCAGCTAATATGCGTCTTCATCAGCCGGCAGTTGCGATTCGCAGGATATTTGGTGGAAAAAATATCCGTAGAAATCTTGGTCTTGTTTCCTAAATATCCTGCTATTTGGGGAATAGTGGGCTAATTTGCGCCCGTCCAAGCTAGTTTGTGATGAGCGTATCAGTCTGGTGAAGATGCAATTTCGTGCTTCGGGATAATATCTAGAGTCTGAAAATAGCAGGTTATTTCAGGTGTTATTTGACGCTCAAAAACTATTGACCAAGAATGACGGTCGCATCCTACCGGGTACCCAATTTACACCTGGGTGGAGAGTAGCAAGTGCAGGGTAATATCTTGCCAAAAGATATTAGTGCCGTGTCCGGATTCGAACCCTCGACCTTTGCATCTACAGTCAAGAGCCTTAAACCACTCGACCCCGATAGTGCATTACACAAGAACTGTCCACTCATGGTGATCGACAACACCTGTTTTAGAGTAAACACCCCATGATAACCCAATACTAAGAGCCTTTAAGAGAAGGAAGGCTGAGTTCGGGTTAAGGTGAAAAATAATTTGTGAACTTTCTCATTTTTTCATGACAGTTTAGATAGATATCTGAAGAAATTTCTCCTGAAACATAAAGTATAATACCGGTAGCTGAAAAGTTTCAACCAAACTTTCATGCCTTATGTATGTGCAGTCCAAAATATCCATTTCTATGTGCAATACATGTAAACTTCTAGCAAGATTGGGTCAATTTCTTATGATTTTGATGATTACCGTAAATCTCCGTGTATAAGACGCACTTTTTTTACCGTCGGGAAAATTCAAAAGTCGGGGTGCGTCTTATACACGGAGATTTACTGTACAAAACCCATGCACATCATGATCAATTTTTCCCAATTGCTTCCAGGCAGCTTCTTCCATATTGTAACTGCATGACTAGTACTCAACTTTATATTTAACATGACTCTCCGACTCTCCGACTCTTTTTTTTTTCCATTACTGTCTTCATCTTCATAACGGGTGGTATTCTCGAAAGCAGACTAACTATAGTCCATAGTTTAATCCATCGACTAAGTATGAAATGCCAAGTGTCCATATGAATATGTTTTTGAATAATTTAATCTGTCACTAAATTAAAACAAAGTGTAATAACATAATTAATAAACAACAATATAACTATAATATAATCATGTTATCATGGTAATTTAGGAACATATCAAATCATTAAAAAATATATTCATATGGACACTTGGCATTCCATACTTATTGGTCGGTGGATTAAACCATGGACTAAAGTTAGTCTGCTTTCGAGAATACCACCCAAAGAGAAAAACTTACTGTTAGTCTGCTCATGAAGTATCTGATAGCGACATGTGTGTTATGGTCTTTGTTCCTGAAGGGGGCGTGGCATCCAGCCAGCTCGGTATGTGTTCCGTCTCTGTCATGGTCGTAATGCTGGGTGCCGTTGTTGATCTGTGCTGAGATGTAGGGATGCGCATGCTGAAGAAAAGAAAAAGTAATAGATGAATTAATCAAATAAATCAAATAAATCAAATAAATGGAATAAATAAAATAGAATATATAAACAAATGCATCATGTGAAAGTATAAATATATTGACACAAAATCAATGTGATTTTAGTTTCACATTAGGTGAAGATGAAATTAAAATTCCAAGTTTCTTGAACATATTTTTTGGAATGAAGAGGCTTACTCCATAGTGAGAATGGTTCATTCATTATTTCACAAAATTCAAAATTAAACAAGACTACATGTTTTTTTCTCTATTACCATCTGAGCCTTAATTTGATGCATTTTCAATCATATCTTATGATTAATATTTCAAGGCATGGGGAGCGCCGGCATGGTGGTACCGTGGGTAAAAATGTTTCCCAGCTCAATCACTGTCAACTAACAATTCAGAAACTGGGACCAAGTGTCCGGATTTCTGTTAGGACTCGGAGGAAAAGCAGCCTGTCATCTTTGGTTTTAAAAACAGCATTGTTTACTATTATTATTAAATCAGTGCCTTCAACTGCAAATCGAAGTAAAATCGAAGTAAAATCGCGGGAGTTTTTGAAGACGGACCTCGACATACGTAGTATGCATGGTGGTGGCAAAAAAATAAATAATAAATTTAAAAAAAAAACATGGTGTGTCTGAGTATTTGCCTCTGAGCATGGGAGTGCACCCGAGTACCTCATTATACGGTTATGCACAGCCTTATAAGATATTTGGCCCAGCCTTAATAAAGTTACAAGCACTGTATACAGAAAGATGTATATGGGACTACACGGACATGTGGCATAAAAATCTGTTCAGATTTTTATGACGTTACATGCCATATTTAGAATATTAAGGCATTTGAAGAGCCATGCTTTTCAGGAAACATTTTGTATCTGATTTTCTTCCACACTTGCTTTATAGTATTCTAACTCACAGGTTGAAATTCGATCTGGGAAGATTTGAAAAAAATTGTGAGCGTTTTCAATATACATTGAAAATGTTCACAATTTTTTTTCAAATCTTCCCAGAACTCAACCTTCTCTTTAATATTGAATTTCAACCTGTGAGTTCAAACCCGTAGTTTCAACAACAAAAACCTGCCACTCATGCATGTTAAACTCCTTCGAGGACCAATCTATTATACAGGTTGTGTACGGAGAAATGTCTATGAAAGACAGCATGACGTTAAGACTCACGTTGTGTGGACCATTGTGATTGCTGTATGTATCAAAGAAGATACCAAGTCCAGTGAAATAATCCATGTTTCCAAAAACAGGACCTGTTCAAATATGGAGAGAGAGAGGGCAACAACAAAAAATGAAATTATCTGCTTTTCAGTCTTGCTGGATGAGATTTGCATTGCAATCAATCAATTCAGATACATTCCTGATTAAAATAATTCTGTTTGCCATTTTATCTGCTTGTTAATCTTACGGGAAAATACAATTTTGTAGTCAGTAGGGGTGCTTGAGCTCTGAGCATCTTAAAAAGAAATCAGGAAAAAAAATGGGGGAGGGGTATATCATATATGGCCTCAAGGGAATCTCCTCTTCACAGAAAACCCAAAATAAAATGTCCACTAAAGACAATGTAATTTAAAAAGAATGGATACCTTGTAAAGACTTTGAATTAATCTGTCTGATATCAAAAATCGGTCAGCATACATGTATTAGACTGTTTTAGAATCACTTAAGTATGATAGGAAGACAGCAGGTCTCAACACTACCAGGAGCCAGGGACACACAGGAGCCAAAAAATTACTGGTAAGCCCTAACCCCCCCCCCCTCCCCCCCCAAAAAAAATAAAAAATTTGGAGACCTGAAAAAGGGGAAGCAATATAGAGTCAAACCTGCTTTAGTGACCACCTGTCTACAAAGACCAAATTTTGTGTTTTCCTTGAAAATGGTTTCTCATTGAAATGTGCACTAAAGGAACCTGTACATAAAGACCATCTGCCTATAAGGACCACTTTTCTTGTCTACCTTGGGTAGTCTTTATAGGCAGGTTTCACTGTATCGGAATAAATGCTATTTACCATCTTTCATGCGTTCTTTGGTGTACCAGATAGCAAAGCCATCTCCAAACAATGTCTTCCCCGAGCCATGAACGCTGAAGTGAAGATGCAGCTCCCAGTGTGGCGACTTATTCGACTGTACATGTAAATGAATGACAAGAAATAAACTGGGTAAATTCTCACAAAAAAGCTTTGGATTTTTCATTAAAAAATCTAGAACTAAGTACCTGAAAATTAGAATAGCTATATTTGGGTCCATAACAGGATCTTGCATTGGCAATACAAAATCTACACACATGGAAAACAACAAACATAAATAAGTGTCTGTAAACAACAGGTGTTTCTACGACAAGGTAGGAAAGATATCATTTTCTATTTCTTTTATTTAGGTGATCGATTCCCTAAAACTTGTACCGGTACCTTTAAATTTCAGATGATGTCTCCATATAATGGTTAATATCACTTGGTGTACCATAAATTTATTTGGATTGATGAGATATGAATACAGTGCAAGTCGGGGAGGGGGGGTGCTCGAATCCTGTAGATATTTATTATTACAACATAAAATGTGAAATCATAGTAAAACAAGTTTTTATTTTTTATTTGACTCTTTTTCTTATTTTTCTTGTTGTTTTGAGGGTATTTTTATTTAAAAAATACACAAAACAATGTTAGCACTAATCAAAATCAAGGACATATAACTTGGACCTAGAGTGACAAAGTGACAATTTAATTCATTCACTATTCATATCTTCCTTTAAGTACATGCATCATGACACAATCTCGTTGATTACAGCAGGACAATGCCCGCTACATCCCCAATGTGGGCATCAAAGGAAAATCAATTGTACATGACATGTTCACCACTTACGATACTTGAGTTCTCACTGCCACTGGCTACAAATTCAACATTTTATTTCCTCCTATTCGAGAAAGTAGGAAGGAAACTTGACATGTATTTCCCTTCAAAGTCTAAATGACTGTGTTTGGGGATATCTCTGTTTACTAAAAATGGCATATCTGTGAGTAATATTAGTTCATGACAAAAAGTGAAAATGGTTTTATGGCATAAAAGTGAACTCATTGTGTTCCAATGATCTTCAAGTTTCCAGGTGTACATGTAATTTGGTGTGGAGCCTAGCAATAGCATGATCATGACAGGTGAATGGAGGGACATATTCTTATCAAAGGTTGTTCAACAACGACACCTGCTAAGCTTCCTGTTTAGTTTCATAAGCCCTCACTTGGTCTTGATTTACTTTCCATTGTGAACTAACATCATACTTAAAGGTAAAGACCAGTATTGGAAACGCCCCCAATTTCAAAAAATGAAATGGAAGCTCTCATTACCAATCATGTGAAAGAATGTTTTGACTTATACATGATGATAACAAATTTGCCGGGAAACCGCCTACTAATTCATATATTTGGTAAATTTGTTTCTCTCATGGTCTGTGAGAGATATAGGGTAGTCTCATATACATCTTTCTGTATATAGTGCTTGTAACTTTACTAAGAATGGGCCAAATTTCTTATCATTTTTTGATGATTCCAGAACCTTGCAGATGCTAGATGCTCGATGATCAACCTTTTCTGATCGATTCCACAACGTTTCTTTCACAATGCAATCGCACGACCATAACTGGTCTTTACCTTTAAAGGTCATCTGTAAATAATGGAACTATGAAAGTATATGCTGAGAGACACAGATCAAATAGATTCTAACCATTCCAAGACCTGAATGGTAAGAGTATGTATCATGAATACCAGTAACAACCTTTATAATGCTGTTGATACTAGCAAATGGAAACAAAACTACATTTTAAAAAATTGGCTCATAGCCAGGAGAGCTATGAGCAACATTTTTGCATCATTTTCAAATCTCCAAATCTTGAGTCCAGGTACTTGTACATGTAGATTGTAGAGTAGGTGAATGTATTCAATCTCACTGTTTCTCTTACGATTTTTCTTTATTGATATTTAGCTGTGTATTTTAAAACAATGATGTTTAGCAGACATCGAATTGTAATGTTTACTTTTTTTCCTCACAGGCAAACTTTAAGATTATAAAACCTGTCAAGATTACTAGTATATGAGTTAGACATAGGCTTTGTTTGCTCATTAATACACTTACATTAGGTACATTTGAGAAGAAAGATAGTTTATATGAAATATGCACCAATGAAAGTAAAGAAGAAAAAAAAGGTCCATTAAACCAATTTGATGATGAAAGTGCCATTTTATCCCTTGGAAGAAGAAAAAAAAAACTTCTGGAACTGCTAGAGCTTACCATCCTACCTGTACATGTACAGTAAGTCCCATATGTGCCACTGGACAGGAATAAACATGTACCAGAACATGGAACCAGTGACTGAGAGCAAACGAGTAGTTCTACCATGTGATATGGGAAAGCCAATGGATTTGTTTTAAGCCCTTCTGAAGAAAAAAACGTTACCTACAGAGCTGTTGAAATACTTACCACTTGGTTCCACACAGCTCCTTTCATGCTTTGATGGTCTGGTGTCAGTCTGATGTAGTCATTGGTTACCATTGTATTTCCCGTGATGTCCCACATCGGTAGACTTGCACCAGCCCCTGTGCAGGATTTTAACAAAAAAATAACAATAAAATAAAAATAAAGTTTTAAAAAATCTTTACAGCCTAATAGTAATACAGGATGATTTATAGCCTTCATGCCTTCATGTAAGGTTATTGTAATGAGAATCATGATTTTTAGTCTTACTCACACAGTCGGAGATAATTCTTCTTGAAATTGAACCTTCAAACTTTATAAACAAGAGGTTTCGGAACAACTTTAAAATACCCTAACTAGTGCTGTAAGTCAGACGCTATGTTCGTGTTCGGTTTGGCAGAGTTCAGCAATTTTTCACCCGAACTTGGTTCGGTTCGGAGTTTGATAATATAATAGCAAACAGCGTTATAGCCACAGCGGTCGGCACTGGGCGGGCCGGCCGGGCTGGCCAACCAGCAAGAAGGACTTTTGCCCACTCCTGCTGAATAACAGTGCTTCCGACCAGTACGAATTTCACATTAAAAAACTGCTCTAAACGTAATTATTTAGGAAGAAAAGTACAACTTACATTCGTATTTCCGTCTTGAATCATGATTTATTATCAATTTTAAAAGAATCATGTTTTCAATTTGTCAATAAATGATATTTTTTCGAGATTTTCCGAGATGGTTGTCGTCTAATTTTAGAGTCATGAAAGTTGCCATCTTGAATAGCTATTCAGGCTTGTCAATAACTTTTTTTTATAAGTTTTTATTTTCAAAAGGAAAAATATAAAATCCCTGTTTTTCCTGAATAAATAAATACCATACTATAATATATATTTACTTAATTATTTAAAATTAAATTATTGATTTTTTTGTTTTGTTAAATGGGTTTGAGCAGAACTTGTTTTGATCATGCACATGTATTCTTGTTTATAGCTTGCTATCGTGACGTAGCGTGGCCAGGGTTTGGGATTTAAATGGCGCCAGTGAAGTCGCGCCCACCACTGGATAGGCATAAATCACAAAGGCGGAAAATAGGAAAAGATTAAATATTTGGGATTTAAATGGCGCCAGTGAAGTCGCGCCCACCACTGGATAGGCATAAATCACAAAGGCAGAAAATAGGAAAAGAATAAATATAAAATGAGCAATCATGACATGTAAATTAGGTACAAAATTACAAGTTTCTGCCGAACATCCTAACCAGGCCTTTGCGTTCGGTTCTGTGCCATGTTCAGTGAACTTCCGTTTGGTTCGGCTACAGCACTAACCCCACCACTAAAATTGACAAAACCCTCGTAGGGTACCAAATACTTCACCAATGAACCTAAATTTAAAAACATAAGCTTTTTAAGTAACACTAAACCTATTCCTAACCCTAACTTTAACCCTAGGTCTTCAATGTTTATGTACATTAACCCCATTGGAGGGGTATTATAAAGTTAAGTCGAGGTTTCTAAATCCTGTTTTTTAAATTACAGCAATCGACTAGTATATGAAAAATCAAGCTAAAATTTAAAATCATGCTAAATATAGGCCTAGATCTACATGATAAAAGTAAAAATTACTTGTCAAAAGGCAATAAAAAGGTATCATCATATGGTTGATATTGATAATGCAACTGTTGATCAAAAACTAGATTAAAATAAAAATAGCAAAGTAGCATCATCAACAAATCATGCAACCAGTAGCCTAATTAGCACTAGCAGTGACTAGATCTAGACCTAGTAAAATTCTTGACAAGGTAACAGGTCTAGAAATCTTTGTTTGTCATTTGTGGAGTTTTCTCTAGAAAAGTACTCTTCAAAATCATAAGTTCCTAACATGAAGGACTAATCTAAACATATAAAATTTGTCTAAATAGTAAAGACCGACACAGGTTTAGCTTTTTAAAGTCCTCATTCGCCATCCACTAGACGAGTTAGCCGCGCCCGCGAGCCACTCCTACTGAATAGCGTACACATGACAAACCTCCAGCGGAGAGATGGCGGCCAAGAAATAACGCCACGCTGGCAAGCAATTCGATCTGTCATGCCCCTAAAATACACCCAAAAATACGCAAAAATACAACAAAATAACACATATTTACCTGTGTAGGGACGCATTAGAGAATGTTCTCGCTTGAGGAATTCATTTGGATTTACCTCATCTCCAAGAGCTTGGAGAAACGTCAAAAATTGCACAGCACAGACGAGTAAAGTACGTGTAAAAGCCATTGCAGCAGCCAGAATATTCTTTAATGTGTAATGTCCCAAGCGTTGATATTGGTGTTAGTTCATTTTGTTCGTATGTTCGTACTGTACCGTGTTTTTACGTGAACGTCACTGGTTTCAAGGTTGCGGCTCTCCTGAAATGAATAATTTTGCATTTTTTCACAATGTAGCACAGACCCAAGAAAAATGATGATATAATTTAATTATTTTCAAACAGCAAGCAACTAAAAAACAAAACAAAACGAATAAAAATAAAAATAGGCTAGGAAAAGATAGAAATAATTATATATTATACTAGATCTAGGGCCTAAATAAATGACAAAAGTATTCAGCCCTCTCTTCCATCATAGGCGCCGGGAGTGTGGTGGCAGGGGGTAGGNGATTAGAGATGGTTTGTGTTTTTAGCCCCAAAGAATAAAAAAAAAACTGAATTAAATCACATATAAACTTCCTTTCAAAGAACATTTCCTAAACATTCCGCATGCCACCTTACACCTATGGTTTTTAGAGGTTTTTATATCAGCGATACGCGCATATCGTGGAAATATTGTGAGAGGATGGGAAAGCGTGTGTGTTTTTTTGTTATAGGGATGAGAAGACGTGATCGAGCCCCTGAACACTGGCGTACTGGGGGGGGGGGGGGGGGTGGTTGGGTCATTTCTTATTCGATACCAGTGATTTACAAATGTTGCTGAAATGACATGTTTTTCTCAATTTTCTCATACATTTTTAATGCGTTTGTAGGAAAATTAGAAATTCCCAAATTTACAGTCGGGCGAAATATATGCAAATTTAAAAGCCTTCATGTCAGGGCCTGCAAAACGGCTGGACACGGGGGCTCAACCCCCCCCCCCTCATTTTTGAACAAGTATGTTATAGAGAAAAAGAAAAAAAAGTGACCTGCCAATGTCACAAAATAATGAGGTATCAAAATATACTCATCTGACCGTAATTCAATGCCTAAAACTCCAGAGCTTACAGGGGGTCCGCCCCGGACCCCACCAAGGGCCCTAAGGCGGTCAAGTGGATGCTCATCTGACCATAATCAAATACCTAAAAAAAAACGAGCTTCCGGGGGCTCTACCCCCTGGACCCCACCAAGGGCCCTAGGGCGGGCCCTGGATGCTCATCTGACCGTAATTAAATACCTTAAAAAACCTGAGCTTCAGGGGACCCCACCAAGGGCCGTAAGGCGGGCCCCTGGATGCTCATATGACCGTATTTAATATCTTAAACCTCTGAGCTTCAGGAGGCTCTGCCCCTGGACTACATCAATGGCCTTAACGAGTTCCCCTGGGTGCTCATCTAACCGTAATTAAATACCTAACATCCCTGAGCTTCCGGGGGCTCTGCCCTCTGGACTCCCCGCCAATTAGACCTGGCAGTGTAAGGTATCTAAATATGCTTATCTGACCGTAATTTAATGCCTTAAAACCCTGAGCAACCGGGGACTCAGCCCCTTGACCCCCTGCCAGGGCTCAGGCCCTGGACCCCACGCCAATTTACGCTCCACTTTGAAAAACGTTCCGCGGGGCCTGCATGTAACGTGTAAACGTAGTGGTGACTGCCCCTTATAACGGCGCCCCCCTCCCCCTGGATCCGCCACTGCAGATATGTAGCTGGGAGAGAGTTTGTGAAATTCATGCGGCAAAATAATTCAAATTCAGCATTTTTTGAAAGAGGGTGTCACGCACCTCCAGTCCCTGCATATACATACTGCAATGTCTCAAGGTTTTACAAAACTTTACAAAGTCAACTAGCATTCCAACAGGGGCATAGCCAAACCTTGCGTTGTTACTGGAGAGGAGGCCGGGGGTGGGAGGTTGAGATTAAATTTGCAAATAAGTAAATTTGTAGTCAATTTATCAGGAAACATGCAAACAGAATGAATAAAGAAAGGAGGATATGGAAAAATATATGTCGACCAGGCTCTTAAATTTGAGATTTGCCGACGCAAACTTGGTTAATGGGCTGTCACCCCCCCCCCCTCCAACCTTTTTCGAGAGACGCCCCCGATTCTCCTTCTGTCATTATGACTCTTATTAATTCATTTGAATTATTTTCTCTTACTCTCACCCTCTTTTTCATTGCTTGTCATTCCTTTTCATTTCTCGTTTTCATGCATTTTCATACAAACTGAACGTGACATGATCGCATAGGTGAAAAGATAACGCATAAAATAATTGCAGAATATTCAGACTTTATTTTCATTTAAAGAAAAAAAATCACGATATGTAATATATTTTGAGGGAAAAGAGTAATACTGATACATACATGTATATCAAACGATATTTAACTAAAGCATAGTCTATTTAAATAGGTTCTTAAGTCCTTTTTGAAAGGGGTATAGTATACCTTGATTACTTCCTGATAGATTGACCATAGTACAGACTGAGTAATTTGACCGTTACGATTATAATACTTTTGAAGAACGGGCTACTGTAAAAATGAATTAAACAATCAGATATTGAATTAAATTACCATTGACATATTAATGAATTAAATATCCATAACAGCAAGCTTTAGACCCTGGAAAAGGTGCAAAGGCCTAATTCATTTTGAAAATGTAATGCGAACGATTTTGTGTTGTATGCAGGTACAGCTCTGTATACATAATGAATGCACAATCGTGCTCATTCATATTAGAAAATTGTTATGCGTTGGAAATTTTTGAATGCACGAACGTCTAACGATGCATTTATTTGAAGGACTCAAGGAGAAAGCGCTACTTGAATTATTAATGAATGCAAGTTATAATTTATGACAGCAAACTTGACCCTGGTTACGTTTCTGATTTTCGGTCTGCGTGCTTCTAACATTAAATTATATTATAAAATAAAATAAACCAGCATCGTAAAGATACAAACTTTGTTAGACAGAGATAAAAATTTACGTTTTCAAGACACATCTTTCTCGCTGAAAATGGGAAGACATTTTTTTTTAGTTAATGGTAAAAGTTGTCGGCACTGCGTTAAAAGGTCTTTTTACATAATATTTAAAGTCTTGCCGACAATGGCTACAGCCTACGAGAACGACATCCCACGAGACCGATGTCAGTCTCTTGGGCGGGCCTTCGTCCTTCTTTTTAGAGGGTTCACTAATCCACAACCCCCGAGACCGATAGCTTGTGACCGACAATCTTCTATCTTCCCTTATGTATTTCTCTGTTTTGTCGGTCTAGGAAACCTATTGCCAGTGTCGGTCTCTTTGGTTGTCGATCTACTGGGATGATCCCGCCGACATAGTTTTTATGTAAGATAAATAAGATATGCTTAAGACAAGATATAATGGCATGGGCTTTCGGGAAGAAAATAAAGAGCATCCAGACGACCGCGCGTACAGACGTGGAGGACGATTCGTTGTGAGGGTTGACGTCGAGCTGTCGATCGGGCATGGAAAAGAAATGAGCCGGTTGCGATGTCGGATGTTCATGTTCGTCATCTCTCGCAGTCACATTCCTCAAGGTCGGTTAGCGAGTTGTCCATTCGGGTGTGCTGCAGAAAAATAATAACGATACATGTATACCAATTGGTCAGTGATGACTTTGATCCGCGATTCGGCCGTGCGACATGTTCCTTTTTTCCTCCGTGCTTTACTTCTTCATTAAATTATAGGCATAATGGTTGCAAATGGGTTTTAGTTTGGATTTTTTCGTTGCAATTGGGTTTTAGGATAGGTTTTATGAATAAGGTGATGAAGAGTATTAGGTCTAGAGTTGAAGTGAAATATCGATTACGTAGGACATTGATTGTAGAGCAGCTGTTGCCCGAGCTAATTGTGTCGTAGATCCCACCGATTTTGTTTCAATTGTGAAGGTAGAATCTTTCTCTCGCGCGCAAAAAGAGATTGTCTTACAAAGCGAGGAGGGGGAGGAAGGGTAGGGGTAGTGAAGATGGAGGAGTAGAGGAGGGGGAACGGGAGGGGAATGTAAATGCGGGAAATAGGGGGAGGATGGAAGATTATGAAATGGAGGGGAAGGCAAGGAAAGTGAGGAAGGTGAGTGAGGGGGCAGAGGGCAGGTTGATATATTCAGATTGTTCCATAATTCTGAACACACACACACACACACACACACATTTTCTATACCAGGAGAATCAAATCACCGAATTCAATATTTTGATGCATTTATAACAAGGTCCATTACTCAGGACATTATTAATAAAAAAGTAATACATTATCACGAGCACCCGAATATTGAACATTAGGAATAATGAAATGAGGTATAATCGCTTTGCAGCCAGTTATGATTATACTCGGATATAGGACTTACCCTTCTTTCAAGGAAGTTGGCTCTTCTCTCCATTGATTTGATCTTTTCCATCCAGACTGCGTTTTCATCGCACGTTACGCATTCTCCAGCTATGGAAAAAAAATACGTGTAGATTATCATCAAATCAAATATTGGAATATTCAAAATAAATTATAAAATCAATGGTAGAATTATTAGAGGAGATAGAGAAACAGTGGTGTGTGTGTTTCTAGTCATTTGTTTTAGGGGCGGGGGCAATAATGGTCTATTAAAATATGGTCTTAAAGGATGACGGAACGGCGGGAAGAGTTACTCCCGCCCAAACCTCTCTCTTTCCCTCTTACTTATCTCCCTGTTTTATTTGCTTTTGACGCGATGGGGCAGGTTCCAACTCCCCCAGCCCCTCCTCCCCAATCTCCTCCTCCTCCTCCTCCTCCCCTCTCATCTGACTTGCGCTATTCTCTTGCCATATGATCCATCCCTTCCCTACACTGTCAAGGACTCTATTTTGAAGATGACACTTCATTATCTATATAAAATGCACGTCCATCGCCTACATTCCATACACTCCAACTAAGGACTATCTAGTACAACGCAGCTATACCACTTCGACTACAAT
>BEXV01002246.1:35912-51485 GCA_003118195.1 Hemicentrotus pulcherrimus
ATTTTACATTCTCTGATACTGAAACTTTATTCTATAATGTCATGATTCAAGCAACAAAACAAAATCAATCTTGCTTACCTCGATGTTGAACTACCTTCTCCCCTTCGATCGTGGTGCAAAAAAGAGTGAACAGAATAATGATGACGACAAACAGTTTGAAGTATTGACACATTCCTGCATTCAACGCCATGTTAGATCGGGAGAGTTTGAACGTCAATATGATTTTTCTTCACTTTAGCGTTTCATGCGGATCGTCTGTATAATTATAATCATGCAGAGACGTTGAGAGTCGATAAATTATTGCTCAAAGCAATAGAATTAAGAAACAAACTTAGGTTCAACTAATGCTCAAGATGTGCCGCCTATAAACACCACTGCAGCAGCAATGTTCAAACATTGAAAACAATGTTTAATGGTCGATTATAGTGGTTGCGGTTCTAGTAATGTGAAACCACAGGGAAGTTCAACCACGTACATTCTCCTGCGTCATTCCACGATAAGAAATGAATAAAAAAAACGCTCGATATTTCCGACAGGAAGTTTGAAAATGAAAATGACAAAAAACGATGAAAAACTAGTTTTCGGACGAGAAATTCCCACCGGTTTTCACAGGACATCGATCTGTTTCCAAGTTTGAAAGTACATGCATGCACACGACACAGGTCGTTGACAACTTGGCAACCTGATGAACTCGAAATCCCTTTTGATGTATGACGCCGATCACAAAATAATTTATGGAAAAAAAAAAAGAATAAGGTTAGTAAATTTATGAGCGTGTTTACCGACGATTGACTATCAGGTGATTATATAATGTCTTTGGCGAACTCGATGTTGAATATTGTGCTGTACTTTTTTAAGTCTGCTGCAAAGGAAGCAGAGGAGGCTTCTACAACAAGTTACCTGTGTCCCGTGGCCCTTAAGCCGTTACCATGGATTATGGTGGATGCGTGGGGGAAATTCGTTGCGTTGGATTGAACTGAATCTATAAGCTGTATGAGTCGCAAAGGATTCATTCACCTTGAACTGAATAATGATTTACAGCTGGCACAAAGCACACCATTCATTCACCGTGGCGGAATTCCCGGTAACAGTGTTTACTATTATGCGTGACGTCATGACCGATAATCCCGATATGTTGACTACTACAGTACAGTGTATTACTGTATTCCCATTGAAGTCTGTTCTGATTATTCTTGATTGTCTGATATAGCCGTATCTCTCCTACGCATTCAGTTTAAGAAACACTTAAGAAGATAATTACGCAACATTATTACGGGCGTTGATTATTAGAGCAGGCAGGGATGTGGTGATTTCTGAGAAAGGTTAACAACTAGTATTTTTTTTATAATTATTTTACTTTCGGTGAAAATAGAAGAAGAAAAAAAAGTTGCACTGAAGTTGTACTTTTAGCTATATACGCTTGATAATTCAAGTATTAAGTTCAGATGTTAACTATAATAAGATGTAAAACTTATCATAGCGAGTAACAATGAAGAAATTAAGTGTACTTGTGATTTGTAAGAATTTATGTGAATACCGTGAGCTTGTCCAATATATCCATGATCGTTAGTTTTCTCATGTCTGTATATTGATTTCACTGACATTAAAGATTTGTTTTGGTTTTAAATACAAATAAAGTACTTTACACCACATGTTATATCAGATTGTCATTCCACAATGTCACTGTTACTTAGGGTTGCGGGTGATTTTTTGCAATTTTAGCTTATTAAACTGGACTGATAAAATGCATTCATAGTCCTATATTAGACTGTGTATCTGCATGACTACCCCGGACAATTACAAAGTAGGATAATTACCTTCATTTAATTTTTTTTTAGCAGTTATGACGTGAATGAAAACGGTTAACCAACCATTTTCTAAGGAAGGAATTAATAATTGTTGGCAAAGTAGTTGCCTTTTGTGGTATTGTTGTCCAAGGAAAAATTGTCTTCGGGGATTTTCAGGGAAGGAGTGTGGGTTCAGGTTGTAAAGTTGTCCTCGGATCACTGAAGGGAAAGTCCACTCCAAAAATAACTAACTCTCATTGAAAGCAGAAAAATCAGACAAACCAATCAAAAAAAGTTTGAGCAAAATCGGATAACTTATAAGAAAGTTATGAATTCTTAATGACATGAAAGACCTTGAAAGTTACAAGACAAATTGGCAACTCACTCATGAGTCTGTGACGTCATTGCCTCACTATATTGTATTCTTTATATTGATAATATGAATTTCCAATTTTCCCCCTAAAAATCTTATTTCCTCACACCAGGATCCAAGTTATATTGATAGTAATATGTTTTTGTGTGGATGCACTAATAATATAGAGTAGTTATTTGTTCAGTAAAGTTCCTAAAGTATTTTGTTTAATGTCATACACGTAATATGATATCATATAACTTGGGCAAAGGGATGGGGAAATCAAGTTTTGGGGGATAAAAAGGGAAATTAATGGGATAAAAAATGTATAAAGCAATTGATAAATAGTGAGACAATGCCGTCACAAACTGATAACCAAATTGGCAATTAATTTGTGTAGTGATTTTTTAAGTTCCATAGTTTTTCATGTTATCCGATTTTACTTAAATTTGTTTTGCCAGTTTCTTTTGTTTTTATGCATCTATTACAAGCAAGTTTTTCTTGGAGCGGACTTAACCATATAAAATAGAATTATCGTTAAGAAGACATTAGCATTGTTTATGTGGCCTGCTACCCCTCCGTCTTTCTTTCTCTCTCTCTATCTCTCTCTTTCTCTTTCTCTCCCTCCCCCTCTCTCTCTCTCTTTTCCCTCTTTCCCCCTTTATCTCTTATTCAGCAATCAGCACCTCTTTCTTACTCTTCTGTCTACATGCCCGTCTCTACTAAATAGTATATTCATAATATGTCGCTATATTGCATTCCTCTCTGTCTCTGGCAACATATCTGTTGCTCAAACACATTTCGTCCGAAGTTCTACCACAGAACCCTGATCAATCATTACGCTACTTCACATTGACATTGTTTTGCATCATACATAACCATAACGACGAAGTCTATACTTTAAATCCTAGCGTTGAAAAGAGAGCGTGCCACAGTGTGAACACAATGTGACAGCTGTTAAATTGGTAGTAAAAGAGAAAATGCAGTGAATCCGCAGTGTATAACATTGTGTTAACCGACGAGTACAATGTACCACAGTATGTTTACACTGAAAAAAATAAAGTGCCACTGTGTTAACACTATAACTCAACGTGCCACAGTGTTTTACACTGCTACACAGTGTGTTTTTCACTGGAGCAGGGTGCACCACAGTGATTTTTTCTGGAACACATTGTGTCACAGTGTGTTATCAAGTGGAACATATATTGTGCCATAGTGTGCCACAGTGATTTCTTCCACTAAAACACAGTCGGTGTGCCAGTTTGTTTTTATACTTGAAAACATTGTACCACAGTGTTTTGATACTAGAGCAAAGTGTACCACAATGTTTTGATACTAGAACAAAGTGTACCACTGTGCTTTTACACTGATCATGTGCCACAGTGTGTTAACACTGGAATACAGTATTTTCTCCATGCCACAGGATTCCAAATTAAAACATAGGACGTGATGCACACAAATAGTAATCATCTCAGCAACAATAGTGTTTTCACACTACTATGGACATGATCCAAATCCCCCGTGATCTCACTGAGGGTCACACTGTGTTTATCCCGACAGCGATAAGATAAATGGTGTCTAAGACTAAGATGGTGGTAAATAGATGGTTCAAACCGTTTCCTATTATTCTGTTTTGTTTATGGATTACAATAATTCATTGCGTTTTCTGTTATTAGATGTCTTATTGCCAAATAAAGAAAGGGTTAGGCCCTTGGTGCAAAAACGTTGCACTGGACCAACTCGGAAAATATGCCTGGATCAGCTCACAAGAGAATTAGAGATAACACATATATAGGGGCCTACTTCTTCTCTAAACTACATCTGACTTTTTTTTTGGGGGGGGGGTCGAAATATCCTGAAATCACATGATTGCATGCCTTTTTAAAGTTTACAATAGATCTTTACGCAGGATTTATGCACAATTCACATAAGTTATTCTGTTTTGCTGATTCTTTCGATAGATGTGTTTATCGCTGAAGAGCCTTCTAATATTTTTCCAAATGTTATTTTCTGATCATCTGAACTCCCGATTCACAAAACTATCATATATCTTGATTTTCTACTTTTTACCTTTTATTTGAACTACTCAAGAAAAAAAGAAGATTTTTCTGAGAATATAATCTTTTCGACAAGTAAGCAAGACTAATCTGGACACAATGAACGTTTAGGCACGTCAATTCCACTTCAATACTTGTTTACACTTTTATTATCTTTTCGTAACAATTTTTCCAAAATATTTCCTTCTCACATGTTAATTCATTCACATGTGAAATGACAAAACAAATTGTGCAGAAAGCAATAAACATAACGAGAGAGAGAGAGAGAGAAAGCAAATCGAAATTCTAAAACTCACACATAATGATTCTTAAAATCTTATTATGATCAACTAAAATCTACTAAACGCTTTGAAATTCACATTGCATTACCGGCCTGAGCGCGATGCTTTAAAAGACGTCCAGAACTAGATAATTTTGATGATAGCGCCCCTTAACTTGGGTTTTTATTTTGATGTTCATACGTTTAAAACAGCAATGATGACAATCTCTTCTGACTTGAAAAAGCAAATCAGGTTCATCAACAAGCGGCTATCTCAATCATTATCAGCTTGATCGTCATTTTGAAGGAGTTTGGGTAAAAGATAAGTATCTTATTACCGATTGCACAATCTAAAAGAGAAAGGGATAGAGATAAAGAGGAACTTCGAGAAGAAGTTGAGAGTGGAGAGAAATTCAATAGCACAAAACGTACTCTAAATGCCATATTGTACCGTGAAGAAAGCAGGCCAGTCTATATGAATCTGTCAAAAGGTTCGATCATAACCTCTTGATTCGCTGATGCACAACTCAACAAACATTGTTTGGTGTAAAAAAAAGAAAAAAAAGAGAGAGAGAATAAAGAACGACGAGGATGTTAACGATACATCTAAAATTACTCGACTCTGCGCAATTGAATTCGGAGTAAACACAATTAATAGGAAGGGACTATACATACTTCGAAATTATAGAGGAAAATAAGCAATACAAAAATCATTATTATCCTCCCTAAGAGAAGGTCTTAAATTCTTGAGGTTAAAAGAAAAAAAAAAAAAAAAAAAAAAAATCGGCGCGAGTTTTAGAGTCACAGCCCGGTCGTCCGAGATGGATAACGATATAGCTTCCATATCGACGACGATCGGACATCAACGACCACCACCACCACCATCACAGGGAATAGAGGAGGGATTTAAGAATGGCACAGGAGACAGAATCATTGTTGTTTGACTAATACATTTCACAACAATTAGACAACAAATTGAACAAGATTTTACAATGTGTATACATTGGTATGAAAAACTCTCTCCAACGTATTTATTTATCATTGTGTCTACCTGAAAAATTCATACCTAGAATTTCAACCGAATCCTGATACATCGAAATTGATATAGAATGATTAGAACAGACGAGATATTTCTGTCACGTCATGATACATTTTGAGCTAAAATTCAATACTTTTATATCTTGAGTTGTATCTAACGTTTTCATTTTTTATTTTTAGCATAAAATGTACAGTAACTTTCAATAACATCTATACATTATTAGTTAGTACTCAATATCACATTTACAAATATACTTCCATCTAGAGATAATAAGAATAAAATGAATAAAGAATGATAATAAAAAAAAAAAGAAAACAGAATATTCTTCACCTCACGCGCGCACCTGAACTATCCAAGACACTCGAGAATACACACGTGACATTAATTAAACACGGTGACGTCACACCAGCCTGCAGTCACGTGACACCCAGGCCACCGTTTCATAATAAAGACAACAACATCGAAAAATCGAAGTTCTTTTTTTATATACGATGATCAAACAAATTCCCATCACGGTAAAGGTATTTAGCAACATTCAGTAGAAAGAATAAATAAAAAGGATATAGACACAATCACCCAATTCCCAATTATGATGAAGCACAAGTAATAAAGATGATGAATACTTGACTTTAAAGCAATACAAGTCTTCTGTTAAAGTTAACCATCCACTGTCCCTATAAACCAGGTACTAGCATATTATGTTTGGCGATATAATACTCCGATGGAATAAATTACTACAAAATAGTGCAGAATGATGGAAGATGAAAATCCGATATTTAATAATTCATATTCACAGCTGTTATATATGATAATGAAAAGCATATTACATGGTCTAAATGGTTATGCTTAAGAATATTGAGCCATAGCTGAATTAATGGCAGGACTTCTGCAAAGTGAATACACAGGAAAATTCTCTTCCCAATACTCTGAGAAAATATGTTGATACAACTCAAATTTAATCGGCGCAGAAGGCGAAATAAGACGAGAATCAAAAACTTCCAAAGATGTTTGAAATCAAGTCTGGGTTAGATAACCGCCATGTGACATTGTCTAAGGACCGATTCTTTTTAGCCTTAACTTTTTTTAATCTACGCAGAAAGGGTACTATCTTTTACGACAGCTGCAATGTTTTGTCTTTTTGGTTGACAAGAAAGAAAACAAACGACCAAATTTGAGTTGTATCAAAGAACCAGGAGAGGACATCGAGAGAAAGATGTAGGCAGAGAGGAGGAAAGACAGACTGAGAGACGATGAGGGCAAATGCTCCCCAAAATGGCGGATTATTTGAACATTTCTGGAAGTTACTTGTCCAACAACTCGTCCTTGACGAGTTCTTCGTCCTTGGACCCGTGTTTGATTAGGCGGACGAAACCGTTGTAGTCGAGGTTGCCATCGTCGTCGATGGGCGCACCCTTGTAGCACTGTTCGACCTCCTCGACAGTGAAATGGTCACCCATGGTCATCAGGATGTCTTTGAGACTGGACGACGATGGCCGGGGCGGTCAGGAGAGGATGGTCAAGGAGAGTCCAGACGAGAGCAGAGCAACGTGAAGAGCGTTGCGAAGTAAGAAAAAGAGATATGTAGAGCGGAGAGATAAGGACAGAGAGAGCAAGGGAGAGAGAATGAGAGAGAGAGAGAGAGATGGAGGGAATAGAGAGGAAACGATGGATAGGGAGATGAAAAGACAAAAGAGAAAAGTGATTACTTTTGATATAAAACGGATTTTAGGCAAAGTAAAAATAAGGAAAATCCCACATGTGAACTAGAATCCACATAGCTCATTTCATTTCATATAATATATTTGAAATATCAACAGATACAGAAAATCATAGTTACGACTTGTAATCCTGCTCCTATATTATGTAGATATTCGGGCACCTCGCCGCCCGAATATGAGGCGACAGTTGCCCAAATACTGTGAATTCAAAATTCTCTATAGGCTTTCTACTCTTCAGTTTAATTTAATTTATGTTTAAAATAACTTTATCATGTTTCAAAAGATTATTGATGTTGCTTTAAATTGGTTAAGACTTTAATTTCGAAACTTGAAACTTACTAGTCTTCGTGTATCTTTCCGGTAAGTTCTTCATCGAATAATTTGAACGCGTTTGCTATAGTCTCCTCCGGATCCGTACCTGTGGGTTTAATGGCGAAAATTAAACATAATTTTAACAATATTTTTTCAAAAAGGTTCCATTATAGGCAAAATATAAACATGGTGACAATAATCAACTATCTATAAGGGTAGCTTCATCAGTACTTCGCTTCTTGAGGGCACTATAATCATTATGGGCATTACAACGTATTTATATAGCACGGTGCTTCCATTGCATGTCCGTTCAAAGATCATTTGGATTACTTTAATCTCGTAGTCTTCCTGGAATATTACTGTACACCGTTTTTATTACCTTTTAATTGTCCTCTAAATTATATAACGTTGGAAATTGATATATTCGGTGGTCTATATAGAGTAGATACCATGGGCAAGAGGAGTGAGAGTGGGAGGAGAACATGCACAGAAGAGTCGAATGAAAGAAAGGAGGAGAAGAGAAGTACATGTATCAGGGAGATGATATTTACCATTTAATCTTTCACCGAATAATATGAGGAACTTAGTAAAGTTGAGTGGGCAATTGGGGTTGGAGCACATTATGTTTTATATTCGACGTGTACATAAGATACTTTTTTCTTCTTGGGGCACGTGCCCCCCCCCCCCCCCCCCGGGGNAGACTAAGAAGAAAAGGAGACTTACCATTTAACCTTTCACCGAATAATGTGAGGAACATGGTGAAGTTGATTGGACCGGGTGCATCACTCATCATTTCATCCAACTCAGCGTCGGTGGGGTTCTTACCTATCAAAGTACAATATCACAATCATCATTATTGTTTTGTTCTTGATTTAATTTCATTCTATAAATAAATGATAGATATTATCTCAATTTATATAACGCAGCTACTTAGTTAACTGAATTCTACTGCGCTGTGACGAAAACAAAACTCCTAACGGTGCTACTTTACCGACAAACAATAAGAAACTACCCAAAAGTTCCTGAAAAAAAAAATTAATGCGTCTTCAACAAAGCTTTAAAGACAGCAATAGGTGGGGCTTTTCTTATGATAAAAAGGTGTCAATAATGAGCTCTATAGCTCCTATTATGTAGGTCTAACTTTAACCCTTGATCAAAGTTAAGCCTTGGATTAAAATGATAAGTTATGTAGATCTGGGCCCCGTCTTGCAAGGAATTGCGATCGATCGCAGTTTTGAAACAACGGTTCTCATTAGTTGATAGTGCGCGTGCTGTACAATACGCGCATGTAACGATGATCTTGATAGGCCATTGCCATGTTGAGATTGATCTCAACTGGGCCCCGTCTTACAAAGAGTTGAGATCAATCTCAACATGGCAATGGCCTATCAAGATCATCGTTACATGCGCGTATTGTACAGCATGCGCACTATCAACCAATGATAACCGTTGTTTCAAAACTGCGATCGATCGCAATTCTTTGTAAGACGGGGCCCAGCACTTAAGCACCATTACGGCAGGTAAACAGGGATTGTGCATATATTAGGACATAATGAAACTTGGCAATGTTATATGATTTCTCAAAATAATAAATACAAAACGAAAATCGTTCATAGGTAGGGCTACTTTTCTATAATGATGAAACGTCCAAAACAGAGACATTTGCTTCAAACTCCTCTACAAGCCTATTTATGAATTAATGTTTAAATTTAGTTTATAAATCACGCAAAGTCTGAGCCTAACGCATAATTATTATACGATACTGTCTTGTGCAGATGCCGTTACTTAGGTGTCGAGCAAAACTTGCCAAAAAGTTTACCGACAAAAAGGGGGAGAAAAAAAATCAAGCACCAAAGAGGAGAAACAGAAGATTGAAAACATACAATAGTAATAAAGAGTAATTTTCTAAGACAATAATGTATTTGCCGCAATTAAACATTTTTCTAAATGTAAGTACAATTGTATTCAATTTCCTTACCCATGGAAGCCAACATGTCGTGAAGATCTTCCTTATCAATGAAACCATCACGGTTCTGATCGATCAGTGTGAAAGCCTTGAAGAAAAAGATATAAACAAAATATTTACAGAGTGAAAAAGGGCGTCAATATATTGAAAACAAATCATTGAAACTCATATTTATTTCCTGATATCATGTAACACATATTTTTAAAACTCAGTCTTTCATTAAAATGTGGGAATTGTTCATACCTCCAAATTCGTGCTCCTGCTAATTGCAATATTCTAGCACAATTTACAAAAAATGTAATTAATAACAAACAAAACACTCTTTGAAATTTCTTTTTGACATGGGCTCCTCTTTAATTGAGACTAGAATTGGGATATTTCATAAGACAAAAAGACAATTTCGTCCTAATGTTGTGTAAATACCACATTTCTAGTCAACCGTTTCTAAAATGAATTTACGAAAAGGAAACAGATGGGGCTGGTGGTAATCTGAAGTTAACTCCTTCCAACGTATCCGGTCTTCTACTTTTCCCCCATTCTTAACCGTATTCTTATTTCCTTTTCGATTAAAAATTACCTTTATTCAAAAGATACAAAATGATAATTCATGAACAAATTTAGAATATAAAATGGGGAACTACATAAATGAAGACCTTAGGCCTTGTACAAGCGTAGTTCCCATAGTATTCATAGCATAATGTAAAGCAAAGATAAACATTGAACAAGTTGAATCACTCTGAGTGAGAATTTTCAAGTACGATTTCTTCTAACGAGTGTATAGAATAGATAAAATTTGTAAATGGTGATGATGAATATCAAAAATAAATTTACCTCCTTGAATTCCTGGATCTGAGATTGGTCGAACATGGCGAAGACGTTAGAAGTCGCACGCTGTGCGCGCTTCTTCGTCTTTGATCCGGTCTTCTTCTTGCTGGCCTGAAGAAAACAAAAGAGAAACGAATTCGAAATTGAAATCGTGATCGAAGGTCAATGAAAATGTAAGTTTTCATAGGAGAATTGTTTTGTAATTTTTACATTTTAACTTTGAAAACGTCGTATCGAATTAATCAAAATGGTTGAATGGAGAGAAAAAAATCTATAATGAAAGACGTGCATTATTAGGCGAGAATGTGTTACATTGGTCATTGTTGAAGAAGAGTGTAATCAATTACAAGAATTGCCTGTATTGATGTTCAATATCTTGAAAGGGATGGGGAGAAAAGAAACGGATGAGGGAAATATTTTGATCATTTATGTCGTGAGCAATGTAACATTCGATTAATATTAAAAAAAAAACAAATGGATACGAGAACATTTAGAAATGTCTTCTTTTGGACACTGTTTTTGAAGATGTCCGTTTTCCAATTCTTTTCACGGAGAATCATCAGCAGTTTAGGAAAAGTTTTGAATAAATTCAGTTTTCAATCTAATTCGGTATATTCAAAATCTGGCACATTGCGGGTTAATAGTGAAAACAATATAATTTACGCAGCAATTGTTAAAGTCTTTCTTCGTTTGTTTGAGCTATGACTAATCTAACACTCATCTTCTGTCACGTCATTATTTTATTTGATGGAGGGTTTTTTTTAAAGTCGGTCGGTTTTTTAATGTTGTTGTCAAGTGTTATTTTTGTCTCGACCAATTAAATCACAAATGAAACTTTCTCGACGATAGGCTTCGAAACTATAAAAAGAACCCTTTGCAATAAAAGTAATATTGGCGTACAATTGTCACATGTTAAGTATCCCTAAACATGTTATTGGCACTACGGTTGTAACCATAAGGATCCTGTAAGGTTTATACTTTTTCCTTTGAGTTTTATGACTCATCGACTAGCGATTCATTGTTGATGTAAAGCTAAGTATACTCTACTCTGCATGCGATTGTATCGATCTCGAAATAGCAGTTCTCAGACATAAATGAATATAAATTGTTTGCATTGGAACAAATTAGCAGACTAACCTCGCCTCAAATACCGAAAAGGGCTACATCATTTCTAAAGAATAGTAATATTTTTTTTGGAAGAATCGTTTTCTTTGGAAAATATTTAGCACTAAACTCGCCTCAGATAGCGAAAAGAGCTACCTCATTTCTAAAGAATAGTAATATTTTAAGGTTATAAAGAGGAAATGACTTCATTCTGCACATGAGATGTCGTTGAATATGTTGCCATGGAAACGAATATGACCAAAGACATCAACAATGTGACCAGTTGCATGATAAATATATAATCTGTACGTTTTCCACATAAGAAGAGTCTTCATCATCTAATCAATAAAATTTGAATTTGCAAAACACCAAGAGAAAACGCAAGGACCCGTAGAAGTCTTACAATTTCTAATTAATATATCAAAATATAGATCAACAGAGCTTAAATTGCGAATTGGTTAATCTCGATTTGCTTTCAAAAATATAGCCTATATATTTTTTGTAGTTTCGTTTTGTTTTCTGAACGCAATTTAGGAACTTGAAAAGTTCAAAGATGACATAAAATTGATCGAAGAAAAGGAACACATGTCGGTGTTTGTTCATCATGGTTATTTATTTAGTGTTCAAAACAATTGCTTTTCACCAAAATAGCATCCCCGTTTACAGTTTGAAACAATATTCTATCTCTGTGAAAATGTATCCTATTTAGAAATCGATATTGTTTTGTAAATCCCAACAAATAAAGGTCAGTCTGTTGATAATGAGGATGCACAGGGTGCGTGTGATAGTTATGGACACGCCATGATGAGCATTGTTGCATATCAATATTTGACGAACGTCTTTAATTTGGAGGACACAAAAGAGGGACAGGAAAACGAAACATGACGTGTTAGCGATTCTATTGTTTGTTTTAAAGACCAAAAAGCACAACAACCAAACATTTTTATCGATAGGGGATAACATGTAAACGTGTAAATTATTAGTGGATGTAACTGTTGAGAAAATCTGAATTAAACTTGTTAAAAGAAAAAGGTCAAGCGCTTGATAATTTGATATTCCCTCCCATTGTTTTGGTATAATATTCGACAATTATTATAATGGTATTTCAGGTGTAATGCTAAGTATTTATCTACTTCAGCCCCCTATCCCCCAAAAAGATTCAGGAATATAAAAAATAGATTGAAATGTCCAAAATGATTTTTTTTTTTGGGGGGGGGGGGGGGGGGGGCTCTCCCTCATACAACGAGAGAATGTTAAAAATAAAACAGACAAAATAATAATTTATGCTCATATTTTTTTTCATTTCAGAAGTCTTGTTTAATCAGCTTCATCGGAAGCAAGAGTCATCCATGATTACTTTATATTTCATACTGTATGTTTATAGGAGGCATACAGTTCTCGCCCAGAAATCCGCAGGAATATACACTGTAGGACTATACCGTTTGGAATGTGCGTATATTCTCTTCTTTGTGTGTGTGTGTGTGTGGGTGTGCGTGTGTGCGTGTGTGTGGTATATCGCATCGAAGAAAGGTAACACTCTTTTAATTAAATATTTGAAATGAAACCGAAATATTCCAGAATACATTAATTCAATAATTCATATCAACTATTACTTATAACTATACGGCCAGTTATGAATAACATCTGGTTGCGAAAAGTTAAGAGTTGAGGAATGTAAGCCAAGTTGAATAATATTTTCTTTGATTTAAACAATAATGGAAAGTATGGTATTCACTACGAAATCTACTTCTTTTGTATGAATAATATGAAAACAGATTTGGTTTGAAATATATATTTGCGACATTAGTTCATGATGTTAAAGGGCAAACGCATCCGCGCGGGGGACTTCCAGCTAAAGCACTGCGGTGTGTATGCCTGGCTACTGACATACCAGGCATTCCATTCCGGTATGTGACTGAATAAGGAAATATGGAATGTGATAACTACCAACGCATGCACGCCGTAGCCTTGGCTCCAAGTCAATTAAATATTTTAATCAAACGAGGTTTATATCCTGAGGTGAAAGGAAGAAATTCTCCGTCTGAGAAGGGACAATAATATTTGCCACATTTTGTCAAATAAGGCACCCTAATACAATTCGATGCAACAAATTGGACAATGGACACGGTTTATGAACCAGTTCGCGGGGAGAAAAAAGTATTGCAAAGAATAACACTTACATTGCAAACGAATGTTTTAAAAAGGAGGAGTAAACTTGAGGCAGAATAAAACTTATTGTCTCACTTTTATTTTATTTATAACTTCCAACATCTATTTAGAAAAGTATGCGATTAACTTAGTAGAAAGCTATAATGTAAAAACAATTTTTTTCCCTTTTGGAGCTGAAATTCACTATCTATGAATAATTTCCTCGAAAAGTCAAAAGTGAAATTGAAAAGTGAAAATCAAAGAAAACATAAGTGGGACGAAAAGTAAAATCTGGAAGCATCTTAAATGAACTGGAAATCGAAAGGGCAATCGACTGCCTGGGCACTGGCCTGGGCCCGGGTGCATGCAGAAGACCGACTGCATTCCTGCAATACCTATCTCCTCGTTGCTTTATCATGACATCATACAGACCCATGCGCATTGAACCAAGGCTACATGACGTCATAATGATATACTGAAGGGTTAATTTCATGCCAGGATACACAAGCATCGTCAAGTTACATCTCAAAATGGCGGTGAACTTTTGCTACAAAGGTGATCATTTCGTATAACAGGATGGCGGACGTGGTATGAAATATGCATATTCTGTTAAAATCAGCTTCTTTAACATTCCAAAACTCTTTTAAGGCATTTCCTGACGCGATTTTTAATACATGAGATAGAGAAAGTCATATACCAATACTTAACATGCATAACTCCAAATACTTTTAAAACATGACCTGAAGTTTTATTTCTTTTAAAATGAAATCAATTAAGTTAAACGTAAATGCCATGAGTTTGAGGAGTTATATTGAAGGTATTACAAAAATTTCATTAGCTTCCTTTTTTCAGTTCGCCATATCTGTGGAATCACGATGTATGTAAGCATTACGTTTAAAAGACGGTATGAGTTGCTAATGTGAGACTTGATAATACTTTGAAGACTAAGAATGAATTCGATTATAACAAAGACGTTTAATCTTTGAAAACAAAGACAGTTGAAATTTAGCTTTTCGCATATCACCGTTTCAATTCAAATCTGTTTGAATGAAAAAAAGTTTCAAGCTGGAATAACTTTTACACCACCACACTAGCATTCGGCATAAATCGAATAAGTACAACATCAAAATTACAACGAATCAAAGAAAACGCAAAAGAATCAAATAGATGAAACAGCAGGATAATTAAAGATGAACACTTAATTATGGAATAGAAGAATATAAAAACTTACCATTTTGTTTTCTTTCTTATTTCCTAGCGGGACTCAATCGAAAAGGGGCGCCTTACTGAGCGGAGAGCCGTGATAGAGTGAGCGATACACGCGCCCGCTCGAGTGTGATTGGAACCCTTATCACTCAGACTCTTCCAAATAGTTGGCGGGGATAGTTTGAGTATCGTGATATATTTGTAAATGAAAAAGGAATTTCTGATAAAAAATTAGCAATTTGAAACATCCACTATGAGAAAAAAGTCAAATATATGTTTGTGGCAAATTGAAATTAGCAATATTTTGATAGAAATGTTTGCAAATTGATAAGAAAGTTTGTTCTAAAGTTCCTCAAGAAAAATGGTCGAGTCCAAAGGAGCATTGTCATCTGTTCGACCTTATAAGGAAAATCGAGCCAGGATCGTGTAGAGAGAGTCTCGCGAACTGCGGGATGCCTCCCTCATCAGACCTAACTGGCCACCATCATCATGCGCATGGTCCGTTCTACCGTGCGTGAATGGAAAAGATAAAGAAGAAGATGATAATGAGAAGGATAATTGATGTAACTGGATAACTCATTGCCGCTTCATAATGGGTGATAGGCAAGCAGGCTTGACGCGTGTTGACTTTGGCTTGTTGTTTGAAGGAAACCGCGCTGCACTAACATTGCTCAGGAATGCCACGCTCTGATAATGTCAATTCTTTGGCATGACTTTATTTCACCCTCCCTTTTTCGTGCATGTATTACAATCTGAAAGGAAATTTTGATAACGCATTAACGAAAAAATAGGGATAGAAC
>BEXV01002246.1:54315-71195 GCA_003118195.1 Hemicentrotus pulcherrimus
GGGGGGGGGGGGGGGGGGTAGTGTGGGCACTAACTACAAAAAAATATATTAAAACAAATAATCATAATCGTTGTTTTTTTTTATAATTGCAAAAACAAAACAGGCCCCCCCCCCGTTGGTCCAAGCCTGGGCGTAACCGGTGGCAGATATTTTTAGTGTAACATTTAAGTTATTGAAAAGGAATATTTACTTGTTGCTCTTAGGGATGGACAAAGAATAACAATTGTAAAAATCCACCAAATAAAAGATAGATCTACGAAATGTATGATATTCGAGACCTCAAGTAGAGGAAACGCGACATGTGTGAACGAGGATTCATTAAACCGTCGTGACTATTGATAAAATGTTCCTCGCCCCCTCCCATCCTTCCTATACCCCTCTTTACTTCCCATTCTCACTCCCGCCCTGCATCTCACAATGGGATATATACATAGATCTCTCTCATCACCCCTACCCTTCTCTCTCTCTTGCTCCTTCCCACCACCCCTCCTCTCTCTATCTCTCGTTACCCTTCCCTCCTTCTTCTCCCCTCTCTCTTTCTCTCCCTGTATCTCCCAACCCCTACCCTTCTCTTCTTTGCTCTTTCCATCTCTCTTTATCTCTCTCTCTCTCTCTCTTTAATTCTCAGTGTCTCTTTCTCTGTCTCCCCACATCTGACTTTTTATCTCATGTTTCTCTCCTGCTTTCTCTCTCTCTCTCTCTCTATCTCTCTCCCTCTTGCTCTTTCTCTCTTATCTTTGAAAAGTAGGCCTACATCAAACATGCAGAACACGGCAAAAAACAGAATATTTCAGAAATAGGCACAATTTATATTCATTTGTTAACGAATACATAAAGCTTGTTCGCATGACCGATAGCTTGCCTACACATCGATATGTGGCTCGTATCGAGATATATAAAAACATCAACTAATCACTATCTTTTACAACATATCATTGAGATATAAGCATACCATCACATGAGGTATAACCATGACTTGAATGCATTTATATAAGTATAAAAATAATATGAACAACACCATTGAGGTTCTCACAGGGGATACAGCCAACAGTATTTTAAGCATTATAAGAACAATTTATATAAAATCACATAACCATAACTGAAGGAATATTGAACTGAATAATACATTTTGTCCATTAAGAGTGGATTATTACAAGTTAATACATGGACACAAAACTGTGATGTATTTCTAATATCAACATGCGGATTGACTATTTTCCTATCCCCATTCCCCAGTGATATCAACCTTGACAAATGTATTCAAAAAGTGTAAGATCAAAACTCAAAATAGAAAATGAATGCATGTAATCACACTAGATGGCAGCTGCAAAATTAACAGATTTTTGTCTATCAATTTAATGATGGCATACAATGTTTCTCTCTCTCTCTCTCGCTCTCTGTGTCTCTCTGATGCTCCTTAACTTTGTATATATATATATATATATATATATATATATATCACTCTCTCTGACTCTGACTCTCTCTCTCTCTCTCTTTTTCCATCACATTACATTCGCTATACCAGATAGCACAATTTACATTGATTAGATTATGTTTAAAATCACACATCATCCCTCTTTCAACAATTTTATTTTCTTTAATATGCTAGATTAACAGTGTTTCAGGTTTTTAGAAACTATCATTTTCAGGAAAATGTTTGTAATAGAAACATATCAAACACGTTTTATAACATGCTTGCTTAAATTGTATTCATTTCATCTCACATAACCCCAGCCAATACAAAAATATAAAATTTGCTACACTGTATCGTGAAACATTTACCAATGTAGCAAATTTCTCTCACCTGAGATCCTTAGTCCAAGCGATACCTCACATCTTTTAAACGATGTCCAATACGTCGCTGTTTTCACAAAGTGACGGTAGTGAAAACAAATTGCATTCACTATGCGTTACGATTTTCCTCACTACCGTCACTTCGTGAAAACAAGGACGAATTGACCATTTCTAAAAAAAATGTTTGTCATTTCATCTCTAAATTTGGCACTTTTTTGCAATACAGATCCACATGATGCTATGTAACAATACTGATACTGAAAAGGATGATGTATTAAAGGTTTAACCCATTGACTACTCTAATTGTATTATTTCCATAGGGTTAATCCAGGGCCATCTGGTTTCTGTATGCCATTGGTTAAGAACAAAAAAATCAGGTAAAGGTATCTTGAAAGCTAATGTTATCTCAAAATGGATTCCATGACCCAACTCTTCTAGTTGAAAAAGAAAAGGAATCAGTTAAGAATTGAATTTAAATGCCATCTTATCAATATCTTCAAACTTCGGTCAACTATCTACTGCTTGTAATCGTTCAATTTGTTTTAGCAAAAATGAGTATCATACAAATGCATATCAAAGCAAAGTAAATATTTTCAATTTGACAGTTAAAAAAAAACCAGCAAACAATGCTGGTACCAGCTTCCTAGCAAATCAGACCAGCTTAACACCAGCATAACAATGAACTTCATGGTAATTAGTTGAATAACAGTAACTGGTATATCATAGCTTTTGTAAACAGCACCTCATATGCCTTACAATATTAATATCACATGCACCAATGGTTGATATGAAATTTAATAATTGTCAATATATTCTTATGCTCATTGAAATGATTAAACAAATTACATGGATACCTTTAACAAATCAATATAGTTTAGAAGGATGAACAAGTGCAGTCCATATACATGTTCAGTCACATATAACCAATGCCGAATTCAGGATGCTACAGAAAAAAAAATATGACCAGCCAAGTCGAGCAACCATTGTGGCCAATAAACCTGCTAGCATCCATGAATGTCCAAAAGCTGCTACTTCTGCTGGTTAATATGATATATGGTGAAAAAAAAAGAAACAAAAATTCCTATTAAATCAATAACCCTATTGCAATGAGAACATTTCTAGTTTCATAAAAATTATTTCAACAAGTTTTGCGTATGAATTATAATGAAAAACTGCATTATTTAATCAAAGAGTATTAGATGTTTTATATCGGGTTTTCTATTCTTTGTTCACATGTCATAAAACAATATGGACAAGAGTCTTAATTTAAAAAATATTAATTCAAATAAAGTATGACTACTGTATTCTTCTTAGCAAACCCCGAATGAAGATTGAAGTTTCTTACATAACAATTGTTTGGATTTAATTAACAATGATACAAAAATAAAGAAAATAAAACATTTTTTTCCCCCCCATCATCCTACATGTCTCACAAATCAGACTTGCACTACAAGCGCTTTGTATCTTTGGTACACACATTCACATCCATACATGTATCAACTTTACTGATACAGAAGAACCCTGGACTGAGGTCGCTCATGTAAGATTGAATCCGAAAGACTATTACAACACTAACCTCCGCTCCACCACCACAATACATCCACCAAAATATTGATGTCCGTATACTAATGTAATTTCATTCAAAAAGATTTTCTGATATTTTGGTACCTGTTATAATTATGATCAATCAAAAACAGAGATTGAAAATAGATACAATGTACTATCCAAATTTTAGGAGGGGAAGAATCCTTAATTTTTTATTTTGTTTTGGGGAGTCAACCCTCTGGATTTTTTAATACTTGGGAAATGGAGTACAAATAGAAAATCACTGATCCCAGTTTGGGTTGATATATATGGTATTCTTTTAATATCCCTTTAGCAACTAAACCGCCTGAAACCGCCCTCCTTTTACTCACTGAACAGCCCGAAAACCGCCCATACGTTTTCAATGTGCTGTAGTATCCCTCTATGGGGTCTTAAGTGATAATGTTATACCTGCGTAATCCTTACGACGTCTACAGTAGGATTCTGCATAGAAAAATAGCGCATGTTTCATATTGTTCAGAACAATGTCAAAATGACTGAGAGCAACATTGCAACATCTTCCAGTGAGTAAAAGGCCATTTTGACAAAATCTCTAGTTGCTAGTGGGTTAATCATCATTAATTCATGATTTGGATGACTCAATGTCACTTCTGATCTACAACGAACATTCTTACAGGTATATACAATTCCCATTTACACAGAAATTACTTGATATCTAGCAAAACAAACAATAATGGACTGTTCATTTGCTATATTGTGATTTATATAAAAAACAATAAAGGCTAAAATATTCTAAACTACCTTATATTTGCACATTCCCTTCATAAAGAAAAAAAAAGAAAAGAAAGAAACAAAAAAAAGACAACAAGAAATGCAAAGCCATTTTACATGTACCGGTATATCGAAAGCTACACATGTATGGATGATACAAAAAATATTTGTCTGGATAAACTAGTAGTAGTACAGCTGAATACATGGAAAGTTCAAAATTTCAAATCCTAGTTTCCTCAAAACAAACCATGATTTTCCACGCCTTTGTGCTTGCAATACATGCGACTGTTAGTGGATCTACTTGATCCTAAAAGGGTAACTTACAGGAATATTCTATGCAATATTCTGAACACTGTTGTGACAGTAGAAAATATGTGAAAGGTGCGTGTCAGAGGAACAGCTGGTTCTATTGAACCTTGTTTTGTCGAGTAAATCCTGATAAAATTGTCTTGGTGGTAATTCCAAATACAAACTTTCTTGCGTAAAATGCTACCTAAATGCGTAGGTGGTATTTTCTTCAAACTATACTGATATGATTTTTTTATGATTACGTTTAAAGTCGAGATAGCTTCTACTACTTTGAAGAAATGTGCACACAATCACTTTCACTGTGTGCTTATGCAGCTGAAGCAGACCAAATGTACAAAATACTCCTAATATGAGTTCATACTATACTCTGTGAGAGAGCAAAATTGTATGCAAACATAAATTTTAGCACCAAAACTAGCCATCTTGAGTTACATCAGTTATGATGCCGACATTTAAAGGGAGGAATAGATGGCATAAAAAAGTAGGAACGGGGGGACTTCGTTTCTGAAAAGACACCAACTTCTTTGAACATCAAAGGCCACACTACACCTATTGAGTATAATATGATTGAAGGCCTTTTTGTAGAGTTGCATTGTGACTTTTCATTGTTTTACACCTTCTGACAACAAGTTACAGTGTTAACAAGTTATGTACAATTAGTGAGATGGTGATAGGTCATTTACTACCCCATACCAGCATGTTAATAACCATTGTAAATGTTCTCATTATTTAAGATGCATTGATCGCATTCTTCCTCCTATGTGCAATGCCACATGACATCACATAGCTGTCGATCCGAATGATAAACTTGCCGTTTTCGCATCCAAGGCATCTTTTCCAAGAGTCAGATCAAACAAGACGAACGTGCGCAGAAGAACTGTCGAGATACGGTGGTGGTGGTTGTAACTGCTTTATGCATAGCCGTGCAGCAGGCACCAAGCACATCGACGTCTAGTACATTGCCATTACGATTTGAATTCACACACTAAACCCATTGGTGTCTTTGATCGTGATCTCAGGTGTCCTTCAGCAAGGCTTTCTCCTCCTCACAGACCACTTCCTCCACAGGCTGCAGAGGAAAGGCCATCATGATCTTCTGCCTCTTTGGCCAGTGCATGTCAGGGTACGGCAGGAACATCACCGCCGACCTCTCCCGCGGCACGATGATCTCAATGTTCTCGTAGACGCTGAAGTCCCGCAACCGGAAGATCAGCCCGAGCGCCGTGAAGACGAGGATCTCCGGGATCTCAAAGGTGACCTCCTTGACCCAGGCGAACTCGGTGAGGAACGTCGCCATTGTGGTGACGATGGCAAAGACCATGGTGTAGACGGCACAGACCAGCCGTAGCCGAAGGTAGATGTCCCTCTTCTTGAGGAGTTGCTCCTTGAAGCCCATGCCGTCTCGGAATGTGATCTCCTTCTGCGTCATGATGGCTTGGGTGATCACGATCTGCCGGTTGATCAGCTCAATGTTGTAGGAGCACCATTTGAGAGCACGATAGATCACAAAGACGATGCTGCAAACTGCAAATGCCTGATGATAAAATAACAAAAAGACAGTGTTATGGCATTATTACAGGGCAACGACAATGACGATGATGGTATCTTACTGATGTAATCTATGTAGCTTCCAGTACTCACTTCTATACTCCAGTGTATACCAGTCATCCAAATTATAGTAACATCCTTATCCTTATGTGATCACCAGACATACTGCAATCCTTGATGTAGTTTGACAATATTTCCTAAATAATGTGTCATATGTTAACTATGTCATAGTGACCACTTGCACATAGGCCATTTGTGTGCAACGGTCACTTTCACTGAACCCCCCCCCCCTCCCTCTTCCCCGTAAAAAATAAAACACATGTTATGAAATCTGTCTACAATAGCCCAAATAACAGTCTCTCTTAGAGGGTGTTTGGCCAAATTTGATGTGTATACTTGAACTCACCATAAAATAGCTATGAACCCAGACTACGCAGATCACTGAACCCAGGAAGGCGAGAAATAATACTGAAATACAAACATGAAAAGGATATGAATCATCTTGTACTCTCCAGAAATCACAACAAATCTTGCAAGTCACATTGCGACAGTAGGCCTGTCCTCACTAGCTTGAGATCGCCAAATATCCCACTATTTGGACTATCCCGATCGCAAACTATCCAGCTAATTTGCGTCTTCATCAGCCCAAAGTTGCAATTAACAGGATATTTGGTCGGAATTGTCATCCTAAGATATCTTGGGATAGTTTGCAAAATATACCACTATTTGCCAAAATATCCTGCTATTTGTCCGGTGCGTCTTCACCATACCGAAGACTCGCACTATGCGGGAACGCTGAGCAAAATATATCAAGGTCGAGTTTAGAGGTCGAATCTCGAGCTGATGAAAAAGCGATTTGTAAATTCAGGATTATTACCCAAATCAGAAATAGCGGGCTATTTGGCAATATTGAGCTGATGAGGACGTGCCTAGTATGCAAGTGATATCTAGGTGTACTTGGCAAAGAAAGTATTATATTAGAAAGCTGTTTGAAGGCAATCCAAACAGCTGTTAAACAAGTGTCTTGAAATTCCATGTCTCTTCTGACTGACAGAAACCTGATAAGAATGTTGCTTGCTCGTAAAAAAACCCCCACAAAGTCACATGTAATATTACCTCAACAAATTGGCAACCTCAAACTTGTTTTGTTTCCTCTGCTTGTGTATTTGACCAACATGTTTTTGGTTAGTTTCCTGCACGGGCTTCCTTTGTTTACGTCTTGAAATACAAGTATCCCGTTACCTAAATCTTACGTGTTGGCTGCTTGCCATAAGTATGTCATCACATAGCATTACCCCAGTTTTCTTCACTAACACTTCTGGCATATACTTCTATCATGGGCTGTTTTCACCAAATGGTATATAACACACTTTGTTTCATAGGAAGCAATTCAAAGTGCCCTAAATCAAAGCTGTTCAAGTAAATCAGGCACTAATTCGTATTTTCCAATCATGAATAGGACAGCCTTTTTTACATTATTAGGACCTAATGGACTTCAGCTACAGGATAAAAATTGGCAGGCAAAAGGTCACACATGCCATGAGTAAGACAAATGGAACCTGGCTCCACCTCCGATGTGACATTTCATTTTCCTGAAGCACCCAGTTTTAGGCATTGAAGGCATGGTTTTAACAATGGTAGATCCGAGACACACGGCGCTATGTGTTATCAGTGTCTGTGATATAGTGTAATATTGAAGCCCTAAAAAGATTGCGCTTCAAAATGATCATGAAGTGCCTCAAAAAAGTAAGAATTTTCCCCAATATACTGTAGTTTTATAAAAAAAACGTTAGGAAAATGAAATTTTGATGTCCCATCATAAATATCTTGATACTCAGACAGACGATAGGCTTGTAAAAGTCATGGGATTCCTGACTGACCTAAAGGTTTATAATAATGATTGCAGCATATATGAGCTATATCGAGGATTTTTGTGTGAATCTGAGGCAATGTTACTGAGTCACTTGAAGTACAGATGGAAATCTTTCCTACGTCTTTTATATCATAACCTGTGAATAGCACGTACACTGGAAAATATCCTCCTTCCGGTGCTTCAAGGTTGATCGCGAATGTCAAACTTTCCGGTCACTCCCTAATTGGGTTGCTCATGCGTGGGTATATAGAGGGCAGCACACTCAGCCAACGGGCATTACACTCCTGTGCATACTAGTGTTCCTGTACTGGAGCGTAATACCAGTTGGTTCAGTGTTATGTAGTGATCGGCAAGTTGCCTACATCACGAACGACTATATACTTACGCATGAACATCTTTAATATGAGACCACTGCTCTACTACTGAGCCAATGGGCCACTCACCTGGTAGAAGGGCATGACGGATGTTCCTGATCTTGGGCCTCACCACACACCAGCCTTCCGAAGCCAGCATCATGGCCATGAAGAGCATCGCCTGTTCCGCACTCCTCAACACATAGGAGGTGATCTCCAGCCATCGGCACTCCAGACCTAAAAGATACAGGAAAATGCAAAGCATGCTAACTATTTGAAATTATAGTGTACACTTTGCATCCCAAAGGTTTGATGATGTGAATGTTTGGGTTGATCAAAGATAGAGACTTCCTCTGCTATGAAATAAGGTTTGTTAATCTAGAAATAAGGTTTGTTTAAAGGTAATACAAAGTTTTGGGAAATTACAATTGTGATATATTTGGATGCCCCTGTGGATGTATTATAAACACTAGAATATTTAGACCCTGAGACACTTCTGCTTTTGAGAAAAATTGAATACAACAATTTACCGGCGCTCCCGGTAAATTTTGATAAATTTCAAATAGCACCTACGGCCGTACAATGGTAGCTGCGACCATGAAAATCTCAGAATATGTAGTTGTGATATATAATTTCCAAATGGGAGTAGCAAATCGGTCGTTTTTGGTCTGGAAACATTGTTTTATAGCTTAAGTTATATAATGACCTTGAGAGGGAGCTATACAACATAAAGAGTTAATTATCAACAATTTATAACTTTAGACTCGATTTCAACCGCGCCAACGACCACTGAATATTGTAGGATCGCATTTGCTTCCAATATGTTCATTTGAACCAAATTCATAACCCATACCAAAACTTTGTATTACCTTTAAGAATTATGATTAACTTATCTAAATGATGTTCAGGCCAAAGATTTTATCAACCAGAAATATTTAAACAACAGCCTTAACAATTATGAGCTGCAACCTAAATTCAATCACAGTGAAACTGACCTTCAAATACAATTGTTTGTAACAGGTGAATGAAATAATTTGTAACGAGGCACTTATGGAGATGTATGCATTTAATTTGATTACATTACAAAAATGGCCTATGGGAAACATCTACAAGATTTCAATAACGTGTTATTTGACCTGTTGCAGACCAATAATAATCATCAAATGAATATCTGAAACTATTTTTAAAGCTTGCATGAAAAAATCTAATGATAGAAGACATACAAATACCTCTCCCCTTTAATCAATATTGTCCTGCCATGCAAACATAATCAGGTATTTGTACGATGTATGAATAGCTCATAAGGTCAAATTTAAAACCCCGTAATAGATTTTCAAACAATAGTTACTATTTCACCTCTTCCAAACTACCAGGCTTGCCTGAATACTGTCCAGGAAGGACACTTGTGTGACTTTTGAGGTAAATTTTGTTTGAAGGAAAAACCTGTGCAGCCATTGTTATGATGTGTGTCTATTATCCTGGGGTTCCTTGGAATCTGTATTATTGGCATATCCTTGACTTATAGATGGCACAGGTGGCACTGTAATACAATAGCACCCATACAAGAAGTAGGGCATCACTCAAAGGTCATTCTATTGTGTACCGTGAATAAATTACTTCTGGGTCACAAATGTAGCTCTTTAACAACAACAAAAAAATACAATAGAAAATGTGAGGTTTTACTGTGAGAAATATAATATTTACCCTTTTCTGAACCCTCAAATCACTTTTTATAATTTAAAGAGCTAAATAACTAACCAGTTTTATCAAACAGTTCTCTAAGAAATTTTACATTTTCATTTTGAGGTGGAGTGTTCAGCAAATTTGTTTTAAAAAAAATAAACGTTTTCTGGGATATCATATGGTGACAGCCAAAAGAAAGTGAATTCTATATTTTAAAGTTTTTCTGGCTCTCATCAGACACTATTTAAACAAATTCTAATTGAAATACATACCTGTAGCATTGATGAATTCCCATCTAATAATCAAGATTACAATGATGACGAACTTGAGAGCTGGTGCCACAAACAACAACTTGTGGAGATTATTGGAGTACTGAGAGAAAGAAAAGAGAACAAACTTTATGTAATGAAGGTGTACTTACAAAGCATAAATTCTGTAAAGAAAATGATTTTTGTGAAGTTTATTTAATTAGTTTAACTTTTCTCATACATATTTGCAAATTAGGGTCAATGCACATACATGTAGAAAAATTTTGCAAAAGATAGTAACTGAGGTATTTCTTTTATTTTTCTTTAGTTTAGTTTAATTTCTTTTCTTCAGTAATTTCCGGTCACCAAGTGTAAAGCAAAAGAGGCTAGCTTCTAGTTGATCCAACAATTGCTTCAGGCTTTACTTCATCAAAGATACGGGTCAAGGGTCGGAATCGGGTCAAGGGTCGAAATCAGGTCAAGGGTCGGAATCAGGCCAAGGGTCGGAATCAGGTCCATGGTTGAAGTTAGGAGGTGGGTTTGTGTGGTACACTGGCTGTGGAGTAATTGTTGCTTGATATTTGTAACTTACAATCATCTTTCATAAAAAGAAGGAAAGATTTATCAGTATGGAGAACATACATCTATGTGTGCATAGCAATGAAGTGAATCAAATCACATCCTCTACTTTGTACGCAGACAGAATTTTTGGATGCAAAAGTAACTTTTATGTCTTCTAATCTGACCTTTAAGGCACAACTCCTATCATTATGAAGTCATTCAATAAATAGTTTCCAGATAAAGTGGCCATTTCTTAAAGGCCAAGTCTACTCCAAAAATAACTTATTATCAATAGAAGCTTTTTTTTCATTGGTTTATCTGATTTTTTAAAGTAAGTTATTTTTGGAGTGGACTTGCACTTGCACACTAACCTTTTGCTCTTATTGAATTCATCTTTAAACTTTAAATACAAATTCATCATTCACAGTGCAGGTCTGTCCTAAATAACTATTGGACAGATGCCGACTTTGTTAAAAATCTGTTATTATCTGTTTAATAAGCAGTATATTTTGTTTGAGTTGTATCCTAAAATGGAAAATGTGTATCACAACACTTGTATAAAGGAACTAATACAGTTACTGTCCAGCATCAGGGGGGGGGGGGCAAACACAAGATAAATGTACACAAATGTATCGTATGAATAAACATTGTATGTAAAAAATCATTCTTAGGTAGAGATCTGTGCAAAAGTGTACAATTCCCAAACCGTATTCTAAAAAAAAAATAAAAAAAAAAAAAACGCTTGACCCTATATCCTTCTCACTTCTTCAAATGACACACAAACACTTATTTCGCCATATTACCCTTTTTGTTCAGCATTTTGCTGTTTGATTTTAATAAGAGAAAATCTCAGTAACAAATATAGCCATATAATTGTGTAGATTTCCTAGTAAAGAACAAGAGGGAAGGGGTTAGGGAAGACAAGAGTCGATCCTACTTTAGTAATGCAGCTTAAGTCATCACCTGTCTATAAAGACCACATTTTTAATCTCCCTTGAGCAGTGATTTACATTGAAACATTTAGTAAAGGGGACCTGTACATAAAGACTACCTGCTTATAAAGACCACATTTCTTGTCTCCCCTGCGTGGTCTTTATATACAGGTTTCACTGTACTCACCCAGTAATACTTGATCCAGTTGATGATCCATATAAAGAGTAACGTTCCCCAGACAACAATCAGGATTTTATGAATAAGCAGAAGCGGCTCTTCACCCTGGCTTAGATGACTATGTCCATTGTTGTTCATCAATGTCAGATTGGCCTACGGATAAATGGGAAAATGAATTATCTATTGTGATATATAAAGAAATGTAAGCTCTGAAATAGAAACACAGGAAGCAGGGATCGTAAGCAATCTCATAACATTTCCTATGAGCTGGAGACAGTATGTGATATTTGGAATCTAAAAAAAGGGGGAAAAAAAGGAGAGAAGAAGAAGAAAATGGATAAAATGAAAAAGAAAAAGAAGAAAAAGAAGAAAGAGAAAAAAAAAAGAAGAAGAAAAGACAAAGAAAAGAAAGAAGAATGAGAAGGAGAAGAAGAAGAATGGGAAGAAGGGACAAAGTAGGAGGAGGAGGAAAAGAAGGAGGAGGAAAAGAAGGAGCAGGAGAACAAGAAAAAGAAAAAAAGAAAAAGAAAAGGAAGAGGCAAAGTCTGAGCTATCATAAAGTCAAGAATTTTTTTTTTCTTGAAATCGTATGATGTTTTAACATACATGTAAATCAATCCCCAATTAGACATTCCAAGATCTAATAATCTTGATTATCTACATTTTACCTCTTAGTTGTTGACCTCAACCTGAAAACAACTTGATATATACATCAAGGTTGTATTCTTCTTTTCCAAATGAAAATCAAGACCTACATGTACATGTACCTTCTACATGTGCATATTTAAGTAATATTGACTGCCTTCTGGGCAATACGACATATCGCCCGAACCGAAGGTGAGGGTGATATATGACAAGTCGTATTGCCCTGAATTAGGCACTCAATATTACTATTATTAACCACATCAGACATCTAGAGCAAACAAGAAACTCTTACTATCTTATACTCTTAAATTATGTAGGCTACACAGGGTTTCCAAACATTAGAAGTTGCAAAAAAATTGTTGAACCAGCACTGTTCATCCAGTGTTTGACAGATTTTAGATACACTGCATACAGTTTGCCTAGAGTGTGATTATTACGTCACAATTGAGTTCGCACAAAGTGTGCATTTTCTTATACGCGATGCGCGACGTAAATTACAGTAGCTGATGCACGATGTAAATTACAACTGGATCTACATTATTGCTCACTTGTTTAACAAGCATTTTGCCAATGAATTTTCTGAGCGGGCTAAAATATTTGTCTATTGGTTTACTGTATAACCTATATCGCCCGCCAAATTACACACAAATCCCATTGACTCTACTGAGCGGGCTAAAATATTTGTTCATTGGTTTACTGTATAACATATATTGCCCGCCAAATTACACACAAAATCCCATTGACTTTTCTGAGCAGACTAACTTATTGTAATTTTGTTGACTTATCCATCAAACCTTGAGGGCAATAACATTTAAAAATTGCCCAGCTCAGATGTCTGATACGGTTAATAATAAATTTGGTTGAATCTTTTTCTTTGATATATGACAATTAAACTTAAATTCTTTCACCTGAATCTACCTCAGCTAATGTACCATGACAGATTGTGACTTATACGTGAATCAATATTGACTTCTAGTCTGTCAAATCGACAAGTATAGGTAGGCCTATGCTAAAAAGGGAGTGACATACAAGATAAAAGTCCAAGTTTCAAAGTCCTTCTTGTGTAAATCCTATTTCAATCAGTCAATTTACCCAGCATGGTTCCTGCTGCTGTTGGGCGTGAGTCCCGTTGAACGCCCCTTGCCAAGGACACTGGAGTAGCATGAACTTGTAGTACTCTGGCTCCGTGAAGAGAGAGTTCAGCTGCCAGGAGCGACAGGGGTTCCCGGACGCACCTTGGTTGCGGTCGGAGCACAGGACGTGGAGACTCTTGCAGAACCTGGCAGGCTTCTGAGAGTACACTCCGTTGTACTGGAGGGACTCGCAGACAGAGTTGAGACGACTTGTTCTGGGCTCCAGCACCTGTCATATGTAGAGAGACATTAGACATCATTTAATAAGAATGTTCTCTGTAAGGTGATCTGACATTAACTCTGGCGACGATTGCTCCAGGGTTTATTTAGTCACAGATATAGGGTTAGGGTTAGGATTGCATTGGGTCTCAGGTTAGATTCAGAGTTGTAAGTAGCACTAGGTATGGTGTTCGGTTCAGCGTCAAAGTTACAAAGTCAGTTAGTGCACATGTAGGAAATTACATGTACCACAGAGCAATGGTCACAGCTATAGGAGCATGTGTCGTACAATTACCCCTCTCTAAAGGACACCAATGGTCCTTGGTTTAATCAGGGACCGGTCAAAACTAGTTCAGAACCATACATCTTAGAAGAGGTTAAACCTGCTCAAAAAACCTGTGAAACATAAAGGAGACAAACAACAACATAAAAAAGAGTTCTCTCTATAGTCCCATAACCCTTGGTAGGACAGTCCTGTATTCAGGTTGAATAGAGTATTCACTGGACAATGGGAGGTACAAATAAAGGACTTTTTATTGTCCCCTTTTAATAGTCCTAAAATGGGATTATCGCAAGACATATTATTAGACCAATGCGATCACATGTTGGACAAACTAAAATAGCTAGGCCTAGCATTGAATATAAAGGCCTTTGATAAGAACAACTTTCTTACACGGACCTTCTCTGACTATAGGACTAAGATTAGTTTTAACTAAATATAAACCGATTTTGCGATTTTGCGATTACATTTNGTCACAGATATAGGGTTAGGGTTAGGATTGCATTGGGTCTCAGGTTAGATTCAGAGTTGTAAGTAGCACTAGGTATGGTGTTCGGTTCAGCGTCAAAGTTACAAAGTCAGTTAGTGCACATGTAGGAAATTACATGTACCACAGAGCAATGGTCACAGCTATAGGAGCATGTGTCGTACAATTACCCCTCTCTAAAGGACACCAATGGTCCTTGGTTTAATCAGGGACCGGTCAAAACTAGTTCAGAACCATACATCTTAGAAGAGGTTAAACCTGCTCAAAAAACCTGTGAAACATAAAGGAGACAAACAACAACATAAAAAAGAGTTCTCTCTATAGTCCCATAACCCTTGGTAGGACAGTCCTGTATTCAGGTTGAATAGAGTATTCACTGGACAATGGGAGGTACAAATAAAGGACTTTTTATTGTCCCCTTTTAATAGTCCTAAAATGGGATTATCGCAAGACATATTATTAGACCAATGCGATCACATGTTGGACAAACTAAAATAGCTAGGCCTAGCATTGAATATAAAGGCCTTTGATAAGAACAACTTTCTTACACGGACCTTCTCTGACTATAGGACTAAGATTAGTTTTAACTAAATATAAACCGATTTTGCGATTTTGCGATTACATTTACATGACTTGTACAAAAAACATGTACATGTACATGTACTTATTACATGTATAACAAACTATTTTAAAAGAATTTCCTCATAGGAATGAAAATATAAAAATGTCAACAAATTACAGCCAATACGTTCTTGCATGGTGACCCTTTGCCAATTAACACTACATTCTGATCAGTATACTGTTCTTGCATAACTGCAAGGTTAATTAAAAATAAAAACAAAACTATGCCAAACTGTAAAACATATCATGTCACTTCAAGGTCCTGTATCAACACAAAACGCTTTACAAATTGATTGTAATGTACAGTTGTATTTTTGCAATTTATTGCATTGATGAGCCCCTTCCTAAAAGTTAAGTGTAGAGCCCGGTTTACTATATAGGCTTTCATAAACTTATATCTTTTAATTCTTGTGATGTTCATGTACATGTACGTAGTTGTGCAAATGTAGATCGAATGTAAGAAGTCGTTTACAGATGTAGATTAAATATCATGTACTGCACAAGCCTGATGCATGCATAAGAATTATACTCGAGATAAAAAAAAGATATTCAAGTAAGTGGCATCTATTTATAGGCAGATTAAAATATATACTTACATCTCTTAGTTCTTGTGTTGTGCATGTAAGAAGCCAAAGATCAGGTCTTGGACCGATGACCTGAAACAAGAAGAGAAAGATACAGAGAATGAGAAAGAGATTGAGGGATGATGTTAATGCATACAGGTATAGTACACAGTCAAGCTACATATACATGTACACTGTCCATAGTATATGTATGTTCATTTACATATGAATTATTTAAAAAAACAGTAAAAATCATTTTCATTGGGTTATGTAGAGCTCATTATACCTACATGTACATGACTGGTACAAAAAAAAAAAAAACCTATGTTCCAAGTCTGGATCCCCAATTACACTTTTTAAAGGGGACCCAAGCAAATTCATAGACCCTAAAATCTCAACCCATTACTGTTATTGTGCAGATGGGTTATCAAGAGACATGTCTCTTATCTCTACATAATCATACATCATGAATCAAGATACAATTCCACCTTGACATGACAACAAGATAAATGTGGGGAAGTGAGTTGATGTAACCGCAAAAAAGGAAACCAAACAAGAAACAATTAACAGTAAGAAGAAAGCGGAAAAATGTTGTTGGTCAAGGTTGTATGTCTGTTTCTCTTGAATAAAAGTCTTAAAATTAAAAGTTCTCCAACAACTATACATGCATGCCTTGATCTCCCATGAAGGAAGAAAGCTACCATCTTGAAATGGAAAAGGCACCATAAATACAATTAATATTATCATTAATGATATAATTATTATTAAATACAAGAACAGAGACATTACACAAGCATCCCCCCCCCCACTCCGTGAAAGGAGGGATACCATGCGTGTTACCAAAATGTCCAGTAAAGGGGTACTTTTCAAGCACCAAAGTCCGGCTCGTAGTACACAAAAATCTGGGAACATGCATATATATGCGTCAGGTTGCTCACGGGGGCGATTTCAAAATTAAAAATCGCCCCCGTGAAATTATAGAATAAAGATTATTTTTTCTGTTATAACTTTAACACAATATTGAGTTTCAATTTTCAAACCTTAAACCAATGATATGGAACTTAGATTAGCGTGCAAGATTTCTCGTTTTATTATTACCGATTCAGCTCGCAGTGCACTGAACCTCGACCAGTAAAT
>BEXV01002247.1:14590-25614 GCA_003118195.1 Hemicentrotus pulcherrimus
CCCCCCCCCCCCCCTGCGTACGCCCCTGGTACTCATTCATTGTACTTGCCATATCATATTTACAACATTTTTTAAAGATGAATATTTAGGCCTATGAATTTTTGTTAAAGTATCTGCTGTTTACCAATTTGACTCTCGGTGTACTAAAATTAAACTTATTTTAAAGTAAAATCTGACTTGTGTATTGTATATTGTATGGATAGAAAGTATGATTTATTGGTCCTACTCTCCGTATGTAATGGTCCAGTGAGCTATTTCATGTGCATTTTTTATAGGGCGACTGAATGTGTTTTGCCCGAGATGGTGGAGGGGTGAAGGTAAAGCCAAAGGTACTTTATTGTATTTTGTACTCGGCCAATGGGTCGACTTTGATATTCTTATTTGAAAATGATAAATGCCTGAATTCTGCTGATTTTAACAAGATCTGCTACTAATTATGTTTTCCCTTCTATAAAAACAGTAATAATGAGTTGTTAGCGAGATCGAGGGCCAGGGCAGGGAGAGAGAAGGAGAGAGTGTGTTTGGGCTGCAGGAGGACGCAATGTGATGAATTTGGTAGAATTTCCCGCCATTTAAATTTTGTTTTTATAGCGTGAAAGCGCGGGAATATGGAAACGAAGTTTGATTGGAGGAGTGATTCAGGAAGGCGTGGTCGTAGAACTTCTTTGCATTTTCATTGGCCGATTGTCGTCTAGTTTGGCGCGCCTAGGCTATAGCTGGGCATGTGAAGCGCGCGCTAGTGCCTGACTATCTCTAGCGCATGTATTAATTGAGGTCTTTGCAATTTCAGCGCACCTAGTACGTACCTATACCTGTTTGATATGTCAAGAACTTAGGCCAAGGCCCGGTAAGTTTGGCTCATTTTTTTAGTAGATCTAGATCTCTTTTTCTTCTGTTTTGATTTAACCAATAGGCCTAATGGAATATTGGATGCTAGTAGTTGAATCTTGGGCAGTAAAATAGTCTGATAGTACTTTATAGACATGAGACCTTGACTTGTTCACTAATTCGATTTGCATTTTTCTTGTTCAAACTTCAATCAAAGACAACAAAGTCAAAGTTGCATCGTTGGCCGAGTCGAGTACGAACGTGTACGCAGATCATGAGATGTGCATCGGGGTGATGCGGGGATGCTAGATCTATCGTCATCCGGCAATATGCGCCTGATCATATGCTTGGATATGGTCTAGAGTATAGTCTATAAGGCTAGAGTGTCCATAGATCTAGTAACTGTTAATTGAAATTGGTGGATACAGGATTAAGCCTCTTAGTCTTAGTCTTACAACAAGGATGTTTCTCTGTCTCTTTCGTTCGTTAGCCTCTGATTTGGGTAGGGTCGGCTCTCTCTAGACTCTAGTCTCGGGAGAGAGCCGACGTCCGACCCTACCCAAATTCTAAACTCTAGTCTAGATCTAGACTCTAGACAGAAAAATTCGGTCTAAGACCTAGACCTCTAGACTAGATCTAGATCTACTATAGACTCTAGATCTAAGACCAAGCCTAAGGCCTTACTAGTTCTAGATTTAGGTCTAGACCCTAGGTGATAATCTAGGGCCTAGAGTCTAGGACTGTAGATTCTAGGAGTTGTAATTCTGTCCTCGTTTTAAGTTGGCCTGGTCATGACCGGGTAGGTTGGTGTCAAAAACTAATTTGTCTGTGAAATGTGAATGTTGCATGCTGAGTCAGTGTGAGACTGAGAGACTTCGTTAGTTGCCAATTTGGGCTTTCAAAGTTACAAGTTTATATCTAGCCTAGATCTAGATCTAGATCTAGATCTAGACCTAGGTCTACTCACAGTCTGATCTCAATTCTCAGACTTCCCAAGACAGAAATTTTGGTCTAGAGTCTAGAGGTCTAGTCTAGATCTAGTCTATTCCCTAGGCTTTTTCTAGACCTCATGACCTAGGTCTACTAGATCTAGATCTAGACCTCTGTTACACATGCGTCTGAAAGTGAACTAAAGCTGGCCCCGCAGGCGTAGCGACGAATGTGTAACATCAATTTTTTTTGAAAAGCTGGACTGAGGCCAGGTGGACTCGGTCCACCTCTGGATGTGGTTAGAGGTCGGCCCAAGTCAGTCCCGCAATCAGTAGGTGAACACCAAAGTGGACTCTACTAGCTGGAGTCTGGCTGGCTTATAATAGTGAAGTGACATGACCTGTCATCATGTTAGGCTAGAATCTAAATCAACATAATACATTGGACGCGCTTTGCCACCTTCTCTTATGTCATTTTTTGTTTTTTTAATAATTCTATCCCTCTCTTTCCTTATGTTATTTTTTTCTTCCATCTCACCTTCTCATATCAGATATGTTATTCTTTGTTTTTATAATTTCATCCCTTTCTCTTTTGGTCTTTCCTTATGTTGTTCTTTGTATATCATTTTATTACTTTCTCTTTCTGTCTTTCCTTATGTTATTCTTTGTTTCTTCCTTTTATCACCTTCTCTTATGTTCTAAGTTTTTATCATTTCCGGAATGCGCCCCAACGAAAGGCAACGTGAGGCTGGCATATAGACCTATGTGTAAACGCAAAATTGTGGGGCCGAGATATCATATGTGTAACAGGGGTTTGATGATTTCGAGGCAGCTTCAAATTGCAGGCTTGAGGCCGCCTCCGGGGCCGGCTTGCAGAAGACTGAAGGGTCTTGGACTTTACTATGACTTGGTTGACCTTAATTTGGTTTCATTTGAGTACTAGCCCTAGACTACTGACTAGTCCAAGTCAAAATTAAACTTTTTCAGTTTATTGAGCCTGATTAGGCAGTCAATTACTAAAACAATTTTCCTGATAGGCCCTATTCAAAAGAAATATCAATTGATATTGAATTGATGATAGTTTAGCCGATAGGTCATTCTCCCTTTCCTGCTCATCAGTCATCACTTTCTCTGGCCCTAAGTATGAGTATGACTTTTTTCGCCTCATTTTTCTAGATCTAGTCTAGATTTTTTTCTTCTTTTTTTTCTTCATTTGCATTAGACTCTTGTCTCTAGATCTACCCTAAGGCCTAACATGATATTTATGACAATGAGAGATAAGTTGTCCACAATTTGTTGACCAGTCCCAGATCTACACCAAGTTGCAATTAGTTTATGTTACCACAATGTAAGCATCTTAATTTGATCAGGTTAAAAAGAGAAGTAGATCATATTAATAATATTAATCATCTTTTTTTCTTTCTTTCTTTCTTTTCTAGCTCTTAAATAAGGGATTAAGCACAAACTGACAAGACAGTCTTGGACGAAGCAGCCATGTTCTATTCGCATGACATTCTGCAGAAGAGAGGGGGCAAGTTTGGCATCATTTGGTAAGTATTAGCTTATTAAGCCTAATCGCTGGCAAGTAGAACAAAACAAAATCATCATTTGATTTTTCATTGCAACATTTTGGCCTTCTTTTGTAAAACTTGTAACAAATGCTACAATTCTACTACATACTTTCCCACAGCCAAGCAAATACCTAGATTACAGTAGGGTCTACTTAGCTTAAATGTATCAGTTCATTTGTTTTTTTATAAATTATAAAAAAACAAGTTGAGTAATATGTCTCTTGAGATTGAGATCTAACTTAAAAATATTTGAAGTCTGACTTCAGGGAAATTAAGTAATATGTCTACATCTAACTAAGATCTTGTGTTGCCCATGAATATCAATAGCTTGTCCACTTTCAAGTTAATGTATTTTGCTCTTATTCAAATGCAAGTCTTGCTTATAATCTTTATTGTTTTGCAGTACAACATTACCATCAATTCTTGATCTAAGCTCTCCTTGAACTCATTCACTCCCTTTTCCATCTCTCCTTCCTGCTTATACTCCACTCTTATGATTGCTATGCCCCTAGCAACTACTTGTGTCTCTATTTAGGTCCTGTCTTTTTTTTTATCTCCTCTTTTCTCTCTTTGATCACCTCATCTTGTTTTGCAAGATGCTGGAAATTGGATTTAGATCTTTTCACCTCCAGATGTTGCATGCATGACTTCTACTTTTAGGATTTATTTGATTTGTTTGTTCATTTTAACTTATTAATTTATCTATCTATTTTATTAATTATTTTAAATCATGATTCATTTATTGATTTTGTATGATCCCTAAAGATCATTTCCTGTGCACTTGGAAAAAACAAAAAACAAACATGCTGCAGAACAAACAAACAAGAACCTAAGTCTTGCTCCTTCGGGATATACAGGCATTTTTGTCCCTTTTCCCCTCCCTCCCCTTAAAAGAATCAGTCTTAGGTTGTTGTTTTTTTAATTTTTTTTTCTACATAAATTTAGGATTGCGGCTACAAAGGGGGTGGCTTTGAGCAAGAGAGATTATTGCAGCGTATGTGTGTCAAAATCATGGTAGGTATCAAATCGTAAAACTTGCCGATAATCAAAATGTTTTCTCCCAGCTCAGTACTTGAAGTGGTACAAGTAATTATACTGAATGCATATCTATATCTTACTGGTACTCGGATGGTCTTCAAGTTTACATAGTGTTATTCTTTGAAAAAGAAAGTTCTGTTTTGGGTATAATAAGAAAATCATGCAGTCATAGGAGTGAGGTGCTATTTCTTGTTTTAACACAACTTACCCTGAAAATCGTAAAAATTGTACACTGAAATAGTTTTGATCATGCCAAGATATTTCTATGTATAATGGGCATCTATATTCATTTGCATGATAATGTTTGATGTCTATAATGGGTGACTGGGAAAGAATATAGCAAAGTGGAATATTCTTCTTGTCAAGAGAACAATGATATCTCGTGCTAAAGTAGGTTTGCTATCAATTTGATGAATATGTGTGATGTGTAATCAACACATGACATTACAAAGAACTACAAGAAACATACATTTATGTGTCATGCAGAAAAAATCAATATGGTTTAATATTTAAGTTTCATATTTCTCTAACCATGACTGTTCTCATTCTTATAAGCGATGACATCGTCAAGTACATCACCTTACAAGCTATGCCCGTCAGTCGGAAGGGTTCTCGTCCTCGCTTCTCTCTCTACCTCTCATCTCAGCTGATGGTTGGTGTAGCGAGGGTCTTTGAGAAGCAAGTCAACTATTTCATTGGTCAGTATATCCACAGCGTTTAACTTTAAAACTGACGCAATTTTAACTTCAATCTCATTGCCTGTAATTGAAGTGTTTGAAAGTGACATACGAGCACTGAACACTTTGTTGCAATTTCTAGATGTTTTTCCTACACAATTCAGTCATATTGTTGTCCTCTTTTTATAATTTATATATATATTTATCATACTATTTTATCCGTAACTTGTAGGTGTTGTGGTTTTGCTTTCTTTTATTCTACACTTACAATACATTACTGATATTGAAGAGATTTAGGTGTTTTTTAATCTATCCACATACTATACAAACAGATGACTAACTCATGAAAACTTGCATGCCTATAGATATTAATTACATATAGACCCAGCTAGGCATGTGTACCTCTTCATTTCACATTCTTCATCAAGGTGAAAATAGGCATATTTTGCATTCATTTTAAAGACAATTATAATTGATCCTCCTTATCGTTCCCCAGTTGACGTCAATGAGCTCCATAAGCGAACCACAGGATTCAGGGCTTCAAGCTTTGATGATGTCTACACCAGCCACATTCAACTCAAGAAATCTACAAAGTAATTAACCAGAAAAGAAAGAAAAAAATTGTTACATGGAAGATGAGAATATCAAAATTAATTAAAAAATGAAAATGAAATCAAAGCTGGATATTGAAGGGAAAAAATGTGAAGACTATAGAAACTAAAGACTGATTTTAAACTTAATACCATAGAAAGTTTGAAGACTAAAAGGACTATTATGTGAAATTATGCCCGACTGATTTGTCTTTTTCACCGGTGAAACAAAATCTTAACAAATTACCAGCTCATCTGCTACTTTCATCATTGGGGTTTTTGTGTTTGACTGGAACATCTACACCTCAAATTCATGGAATCATATTTCTATAGCCTTGACATTATTATATGCGTAATTAAGAGCAGAGATACATCACCTTATAAAGACTGTATCCATTGATAAATTTTCCTACCATTTGTTATCTTTGTTCTATAGGTCAGGAGACTTCTGTACCATGCCCGAGTCCAACCTGTTCAACGATGAGGAGTTTGGTTTGATGAGAGGTAGCTGGGACCTCACCCCAGACCCTCTTCTACTTCCTCAAATTGTAAGGGTTTTTTTTTTTCTTTCTTCTTTTTCAAATAGTATGCAATGTAGCAACTCTGTAATAATGTGTGGCACAACGAGAGGCCTGTTCAGGCCTGATGCTAACAGCCTCAATGTTTACTACAAAACGTCACTTGTATATAAATATAAAGATGCATTGGAAATGCATGGCTATGCACAATGAACCCAATTGGTATTCGCTGATCTTTCAAAGTTATGAGGTACAGAAAATGTCAAAAGTACTTTCTCATTCTATCTTGCCGTGGCAGTTCTTAAGCAGTTTACTGTCCCATATCTTAGCAGGCCTCGCATATGATTTTCAGTAGAGGTAGGAAAATAAGGAAATGGAAAAGAAAGGTGCCAATTGTAAATTGTTCTACTGGTATTTAAGATAATTGTTGTATGACTTGTAGTAATAGATAATTATGTGCTAATCATATGCTAGCTATTTAGATATTCCCATAGATATGTCCTGCTCTTCAATATTGGTTTCCTATTTACTTTTAATACAGGAGATGTTCTCTGTGAGTCCATATAGAACAGCCAAGCTATCTACATCGTTGCTTGAGCTTAGTCCAACTCAGATGGACAAACTAGGTCAGTCCATTGCTTGACCCCATGACACTTTAGGATGTTATGTTTCTTTTCATCTGCAATGGAGTGTATGATTTCATTTTAATCGATATAAGATTTGTTGAAAAATGTTGTTCAATTTGGTCGATATGTGCAAGCCCCTGCATGGCTGCTCATGTGATTTGATAAATTTATTCTAGTGATGTGTTTTCCAGTGGAAATGAAAATGAGTCTAATTCTTTTTATGTTTTGCTGTACATGTAATTAGAGTTATTACTTGGTGTAGCAAGCCATGATTGGCATATCCACAAAGTGTTGTTACATTCATTCAAGGTGACCTGCACAAAGGGTTCATTATGAAATACAAGATCTTTGTTTTTACAACTGCATTACAAATCCAGCTTTTTTTTCCCTACATTTTACAAAGATCTTGAATTCAGTTATACTTGCAGCCAAATTTCTTGAATTGTCACTTTTCAAATAGCCCAACATTTGTTACTTTTTCCCTTTGATTTAAGCCCTTTTTTTGTAAACATTTTATTTTAGTTCTTGAGAGTCCTTCACATCTAGTATCCAGCGCCTCAGAGATCAGTCTCAGAGATGAAGTGTCCTTTCATGAAAAAATGCAGGTATGTAAGATATCTACAAATTCATCAGAACCTGTGTTTGCTTTGCCGTCTTTAGGGTGTAATGTAGCTTTGATTGTGAGGTAAAATTGTCTTTAAGGAAATGTGCAATTGAATTGCCTGATCTATAATGAGCAGCTGTTCCTTGCAACATACATAGTTTGCATGATATTGTTTCAATTTTGTTGCAATACAAAGGGACTGCTTGTTGTATGTAAAGAAGCTATTGTTACGTCAGCTATATTTCATAGGTGTGTACATGTATGTGCCTCCCACTTCAGATTACATTGTAGCTTTAGTGATAAATTACCTTTTCTGGTTATTGAATACATTTTAAAGCAACACTGTCCTACTTGTAGCTGCTTGCTCCCTCTATATAGAAAAAATGCCTAATCGGTGACCATTGGTCCCCCATGATCCTCTTTTTCTTATGTTGATTGAGAGCTGAGTTGATGAGATAACCACCTGTCCAGTGACCTTGCAGTGTGGTCTAATCCCTCCCATAAACTAGTACAGATACGCTTTAAAAGTTTTAGATGAAAATATGAGTTGTACATGTAACTAAAGACTTTCACCATCTTCTAATTCTATGTCTCACCATTTGCATCAGATTTTAAAGAGGGACAATTCATGGCATCAAATCTTCATTGCAAAACATCAGAGAGCACAAACATGCCTTAGGACATCACATGCTCTCAATCAACCTATTTTTGCTGTCTGCTGGAAAATTTGTTTTAAAGGCCCACTGCACTACGTGCGCCCTCTATATAGCAAACAATACTTAATCGGGGCGGTTTGGTCCCCCATGATCCCTTTTATCTTATGTTAATTGAGAGCTGATTTGATGAGAAAGCCATCTGTCAGTGACCTTGCAGGGAGGTCTTATCCCCCTGGCCAAACTAGTTCAGACGGGCTTTAACTATTGTTATAACTGTTTTGTTTAGTTCCCTGACGTGGAGTTGCCCCCTTTGGAAGGCATCGATGATGACCTCATGACGACCATCTATGAAGAGATGGCCATTGCTGAAGAGATGAAGGAGAATGAAGAGAAAGAGGACCTTTCTCAGCTCAGCAGTTTCTGGTATGGACTTGGAAATATTTTGTAGGATGTATTTTTATCCGACTCGGGTTTGAACTGAGATTGGGCAGATTCCCATTTTTTTAAAGTAAAAAAGTACCTTAAATGATAATAAGGTGGTGAAGTATGTTTACATCTTATGCAGATGACTTCAATTTTTGTTTTCGTTTTGCCTAAATGTGAACTTTATCTGATTATTTGGTTTTTCTAGCATATTTTGTTATAGCAAAGATTTGACTGATGTGATTTAATGCCCCCATGAAGTCAAAGCAGGGTATGTTCACATCTCGTGTAGATAGCAAGAAATTCCTTATTAAATTGAAAATCTTCCTACAAAAACAGTTTTGTACTAGCTGTGCACTTAGTAAATATCTGATTTATGGCTTTCAAGTATAGGGTGACGCCTTGTAATTTATAGAAGCAAAATCAAGTTAACATCTCGAGTAGATAGCATCCAATTCCTTATGATAACAAACATCAAAAGCATCAAATTGGAAAAAATTGACATCAAAATGGTGACTGCAAATGCTGTTGTCTTTCCAGTAAAGTACAAAGTGAATATTGGATTAAAGTGACTTTGAGTATAGGGGTCCTTCTTGGGTTAAAGAAGAACTATGTTAACATCTTTGGTAGATAGCATCAACTTTCTTTTGACAACAAACGACGCTTTGCATTTACAGAAAGCTGAAGGTGGCTGGTATTCTTAATTTTAGGCATACAAAAACTTCAGTCCAGGTCTAGTAGGGAATGTTTAGTACACTAATTTATGAAGCATCAAGTGTTGACCTCATCTCGAAAAAAATGACCATGAATGGATGAACACTGTCAACATGAAATTATTGTCTCATTTAAATTTCATGTATGAATTTATTTATTTTTATTTTTAGGGGGTAAATTTAAGTTTAAAAACAAGCTTCAGAATTTAGTAATTTGTCTACTTGGTGCCCCATGAATCAGTGAACAAAGTTTAACTAAGTAAAACTTCTTGAGAGTCACTGACGGTATGTTATCATTTTGATCTTCAGCCTTGACCAGCTATGGGAAGTGGACCAGCGTACGGGTCAGCTCATCCTTTCTCCATCCCCGAAAGGGACTGTGTCCAAGCCCCGTCACTCATCCTCCCCTCATCGATCCCTCCTAGACCAGCTCTCCCCCATACCATCCCAGGAGGAACTCCTCCTACCCTCACCCACCGGGCCAGGGGTGCAGGAACCGATGGTGGAAGACGCTGATATTGAGTTTGAAGGGGCGCAGCTTGCAGAGGTGGCTCCTCCTCTACCTTCCAAGAAGCCCAGCTCCAATGGGATGGAGACACCAGGAACTGGTCCAGTAGGTTTCTTGATTTGAAACTCTTAAAACTGCTCATGCGTGGGTATATATAGGGCAGCACAGTGAGCCAGAGGGTATTACGCTTCCGTGCGAACTAGTGTCCCTTTATGCATACATCCATAGGGGAGCGTTATATCCGTTGGCTCGGTGTTCGCCAAGTTGCCTATCAAGGACAACTATATACCCACTCATGAACTTCTTTAACCTGCAGTCTATTGCAAGAATATCTAGGAGAGTTATCAAGTTTTTATACAAATTATTGCCTTGCAATTTCTTTGGACATTTATAGTAAAACATTAATTTGCCCTCAAATTTTCAAGACTTACCTATTGGTCTCAGAATTATTTATTGAAATTGAAAGAGTATTAAATTCATAATTAGTATTTCAAAATAATTTGTAATTTGGTCAGGATTACTTTCAAACTTATATGTCTTCAGTAACTCCTGTAAGACAATTTGCTTTATAAGAAGTATTGATGGTTATTTTGCCATGATTCAATGAGAAAAATATAGCGTATGACTATACAGAAAAGTGCCTAATTTTCAAGAATCTTCTCAAGGATTATCAAAGTAAAAATGCGTCTTGGGACCTTTTTGCAAGCAGTAAACAAGTGACAATACTGTGGAAATGACCCAATCTATATGAACTATCCTTTGTCTGAAGGTGATGCAAAACATCTTGAGACTGTCTCCCATCGATTCCGCTTCTCCGACCCCTGTCCCTCGAAGAGGTCGTAAGAGACGTCTTGTGTTTGCTGATGACTCCACCCAGCTGAGTAAGAAGGACATACGTCACAACATGGAAACCGTGGGAGAGCTTGCCCGTAAGGAGGTGAGAACAGTGAAAGTAGAGTATTACGAGCTTGTTAAAATCTTGACAAGTTTGCACTGAGGGATGTTTGCTGATAGGTGTTCATCAAATGTGAAAAGATACTTAGCCAAGTCTGCTCTGATATCCTCCCCTCCCCCTCTGTCTGTCTCTCTCTCCCTCTCTCTCCATATTTCTTGTGAGTGTTTTTATGCCTCCGCCACCGAAGGTGGTGCCGGAGGCATCATGTTTTCGGGTTGTCCGTCCGTACGTCCGTCCCGTTTGACCGATCGCAATATCTCAAGAACCATTTAAGATTTAAACTTCAAACTTAAGGATAGTATGTATCATCATAGGAAGACAATCTGATTAGATTTTGGAGTACGTAGGTCAAAGGTCACAGGTCACAGAGGTCAACTTATGAAATTCC
>BEXV01002247.1:27389-41454 GCA_003118195.1 Hemicentrotus pulcherrimus
CAACTAGGGCCCTGAATCCATATTGGATTGACTGATTAGTAAGAGAACACTATTCAATTTTCCTCTTTTATGTAGCTTTGAAGAAGACCAACGTCCTGTACAAGCTTTGGAAGAACCACTCTGCGCTTAGGACAGTTACTACAGACCCTGAGGCAGAGGATATAGACGCACCTGCTTGGAGCACAGCGTACATGAGGCCCAGACCGCCCATGCCAGGATCATCATCAGATACAACCAGCAAAGAAGGACAGGAGGAAGATAAGAGGGCTTTACTGCTCAAGGAGATACCAGAGGTTAGCTAAGTGAACATTCTGTGAAGGTCGATTAGCGATCAAACCGGTCGATCAGCCATTAATTAAATAGGGGGCATAAAAAGAAATGATGTCATCAATTTCTCTAATGAGGCGGGGGACTGACTTTTAAAGAAGCCAAATTTGGATTGTGACATTTTTCATAACTATCCGCCTGTTGCCAACCTTAAGTTTCTTGCTAATACAATTGAACATGCTTGTGCTCCCCAAATTCAGGGTTTTCTACCATCAAACAATCTGTGTAGTAAAATGCAATCTGCATATAGATCTTGTCATAGCATTGAAACTACTCTTTCTACTTTGTAGTATTGTGGGCATATCTACAATTCTTTGACTGAATTGGGAAACAGGAGATTTGTTGAAGGGCAAGTTAAAAATTGGAATGAGCATCTGATGCCACAGTTTTGCTTTGTCCACTTAGTAAACATTGTTTTTCACTTTGTTACTTATTAGGTCCTGCGCCATGAGATCTCGGTGAGCCCAGAGCGTCTGAGAGACATCTCCATGGAAACGAGCCAACCAAGGACCAAGTTTGAAGACACTCCCCATTCCCTCATCGTCTCGGGTAAATCATAACAGGTCCTTTACATTTACAAGATAGAGAGATGTTGGCCCATGTTCTTGAAGTAGGCTAAATTTTAACTTTGCCTAACTAATTAGTCTTTTGATTTATGGAAGGCCTAAGGTCAAGCCTTAATTTCTGAACACAGTACATTACTTAAACTACATACAAAGAAAAAAAAAATGAATAAATTTTGTTATGAAGTGAAAATTGTCAATACTGTACAGGATGAAGTGTCTTACTTTTGACACCATAGATTAAACTAAATATATGCACTGAGAGGGCTTTCTCCTCTCTTTCTTTTTTTTTTTCTTCAAATTTCCTTTTATTACTTTCAAATCAAATGACCTTATCTTTTTGTCAGATGATACAATTTTGACAAATATCTATATGCACTTCTCTCCTCGTAATGCTTTCTCTAAATTCACTTTTTTACATAAATATATTTTGTTGTCACTTTATCTTGCCCTCTGTTTCTTTCTCTTCTCGTCTGTCTCTCGACCTCCCTTTGTGTATCTTTCACGGCGTCATTTTTCCTTTTCTCTATCCCTGACATTATCTTGACTTTCTTTTTTAAAATTATTCTTATGGTTTCTCTTCTTTCTCCAGATGCGAGTCATCTATCTGAATCCAAGGACAGTTCTCGTGTGAAGAGTTTCCACTCCGATCCTCCAACAGCTCATAGGTAAATTTATAGTCCCTCTACCAAAACAAATTTACAAGTTATACAAGGGAACACACCATGTGTTTGGAGTGGGTGCTGGTCGTTTCTCATCAGGAAGGTCTACTACTACTACTACTACTTTTACTACTAATACTTATACTAATACTTCTACTCCTACTATTACTACTACTACTACTATGACTATTAAAACTTAACAGTACCTTAACATTAAGATGATAAGTCTTCTGTTTGCTTGCTAGCATCAGCTGAGTGAAGATCATGGGTATTTATCAACCATAATTCAAAAAGTGATGACTCATTCATATGTATGTATGGCTTTATGAAATATGGTTCAACTGCCCAACCATTGACTTCCAAACCTTACATATTTTTCACATGTTTTACTGTCCCTCAATTCTGCAGGAGCTTGCACCGCCCCACCGGAGACAGCTTCAAGGAAATGGAAGAGGCCATCCCAGAGGAACTAATGGACATCAGGGAGCTTCCATTGTTACCAGAGGAGGATATCATGATGGATCAGCTTGAGGAACAGCTAGAGGAACCTGCTGTACCGTCAGCACCCGAGATGATAAGCACCTCGGAAGATGAGGAAGTGAGGAAGGCAAAGAATAGGAAGACGCAAAAGGAGATGACTGTTCCTCAAGACAACATCCTTAAGTAAGTAAAGGAATATGTTTCAAGAGCACTAAAACTCTCAGATACAGTTCACGATGGGAGAATGCGGTCATTGCTTGTATTTCTGGACAGGGAGTTTGTATTACGGTTTAATGCTACATTGCTTTAATTAAATGTAATGTCTCAGAAACATTTGTAAAGCCTTTATCAATTTTTTTTTACAATTGCCAATTTGATTGAAACACACTGATTTTAAACCTCTCAACATGTACTTGGTAGTTTAAGAGTTTAAAAGCTTATTTTTCTTTTAAAAATTGCTGGCACAAAATCAATATGATCATTCAACAAATATAAATGCAGTGTGAGCAGAAATTTTTGCCCTATAATCTGGTATACTTTAGGGCTCTAAATCAACAGTCATTTAGCCAACCCACAAAATTCAGAATGACTGTCTCGAAAGGGTTATATCATACAGTATTTGCCTTGAGAGGGAAATCCCGCCCAAGAATGGCATTGATGTCAAGACTAAAAATTATTTGTTCATTATATATTTCATATCCAATCCAACTCTAAATTTATTTAAAATAATATTTAAACCTAGACCTCTGATCTAATAATGTGGTTGTCAATTGATTCATAAGAACACTTTTGAGAGCAAACAGGAATACAGTTGCATCTTATTCTTATCTAAGACCACTTTTTTGTTTCTCAATCCCATAGGGGCATTGGTGTGCTTACAGAAGAAGTAGACTCGATCAGCTTCAAAGATCTGGTCCCACCGAGGACCTACAGATCAGTCGCAGTCAAGATCTTCTCTGTCTGTTTGGGTAAGTTACGACTGTAAAAGAAGAAAATGGTTCTACAACACAATAAACACATGTTCATGCAACATTTGGTATGTAGTAAATTTCCCTCCCAAGTAAAGTTGATGATGATGATGATGGTGGTTTCTTATGTAGTTCACATGTTCATCAGGCTGCGAAGATCCTGGCACTCCAGCATTATTACCCTGGGCCCTGTCTTATCAAGGGTTATGATTGATCCAAATTGCATGTTTGCAGTCTCCTATCTTTTATCTATATATAGTTGCGATAGATATCAATCACAAATAAGATGCGATTAATATCAACTCTTTATGGGCCCATCTACCGAGCACCTGTGCCTCCTGTTCCTGATAGATTACACAATCTTTTGCTTGCTTTTATCTCATTACAGAATATGCCGCCATGCGACTGATCACATTAACTCAAGACAGGCCTTTTGGAGACATCTATATCCAGAAAGGACCAAACTTTGATTGAGTAGACCGATAGAGTCTAGGTTCGTGGCGGACTCGACTCAACTGCAATAAATCAGAAGAGCCTATTTACTTTGCAAAAAAATGTTTGTGTGTAATGTATAAAGGAACATTACTGATACAAGAGCTAAATTCAGTATCAAGTAGTGATGGCAGTAAACTAGATATATGTATAATGGAAAATGAGTGGTTTTGGGGGGTGTCGTCTTCAGATAAATTATTGTATGGATGCCAATTTAGAGACAAGATGATTTTATAAAAGAATGTGCAAAATTTCAGATCAAAAGACTCTGGTTTTCTCTCTGAAGAAAAAATTGAAGCCCACATGTACACAAGAATTGGGTGAATAAATCATAGCCAGTTGCAAAATTCAAATTTGAAAGAAAGTGACTGGAATTTAGCTAATCATATTTTTCTACCATACTTTTAAGGACGGTTTCTATTATGATATTTTTTTTTTCATTTTGGCCCTTTATAAGTTACGAGATTTTCACTGTGCAAATCTTAGTTAAAAGAGAATTCTGTATAAAAGGAGAATAATTTGCTTGTGTAGCTCGACTTCGGATATTGTTGATTCGGGGAGGGGGGTGGGAATGCACTTGTCATCAGCCCCGGACAATTGTGTCAGAAAATCCCAGTTAGGAGAACTCTGTAGAAAAGGAGAATAATTTGCTTGTGCAGCTACACTTTGGATACTCTCAATCTGATAACATTATTGTCTTCATTGTTCTTTGAGGGTGGGGGGGGAATGCAGTCGTCGCAAGTCCCAGACGTGTCAGAAAAAATTATTTCCATATTCTACTATCCTTATTTCTGTTTTCACTGAGCGTTTAGAAGTTATGAAATATTTGTGAATTTGAATCAGAAGCCCGCATTGCTCTATTTATTGTCCAAAAAAAATTAACTGAATGTAATGTATGAAATAATTTTAAAATAATTATAGAATGAAAAGATCTTGACTGTTCAAATTTGCTCTCAATATTGCAAAAATTCTTCTTACAATATCTGTAGAGGTGAGGGGGGGGGTGGTCTTTTTAGTCTAGTAAATGGTGTTGACTACCTTGTATGTTTTCTTTCTGAAAGGTTTATGATAAAAACTTTTGCAGTACTTGTTTTACCATGTTTTGCCATACTGTTGCCAAATATATGTCCGGTTTTTAATCTTTAATAACTTGATACTTGACTGTATTGTGGTGAAAGGCTAAGTGTTGAAAGTTCAAATGTCATCTTTATATTCATCTTTGTCACATTTTATGCCAAATCTGCCTGTATCATAAAGAGTAATTTATGAAATGTAAGAGTAATATATGTGTTTTTGATTATCTATGAAAATACTTGATATATATCATATACATCACTTTAGGATGCCTACAAGATTTTTCTTTCATCCTTTTATTTGTATTTGTATGTAATTTATTATCAGATGTGTAATATATAAATACTAGTTACATAGTTCAAAATTCCTATTAAAGTGAATGCAATATTGTTATTGGTGGTTTCTAATTTCTTTCAACCATGTATTTATCTCATTAACAAATAATTCTCATTGACCATGTGGATATTCTCTTTTTAAAATGTATTAAACCTATTGTGCCTACATTTTCTAGGTATGTTGAAATAAAGATTTTTTCCAAAGAATATGGCCTGCTTCTTCATTATCTGAATTGAGAAAATAATTGAAACATAGAGAACTCAATTTTTCATTGCAATATCAATGTCTTTTATTGTTAGCATTATGTTTACATATCATGAAAATGGCTAATATGCACTGGAATTTTTCGCATTAATAATAAACGCAACATTTCTTGTCGTATGCATCATCTAATCCACACTACAAAAGTCATCGTCAAGAAAAGAAAAAATATAGAGAGGGAACAGTACGTCTGCAACAAACTTTAAATCTTGGCTTTAAAAACACAGGCCAAGACAAGTACAATCTCAGAAGCTTCATTCCCAACAAATCAAATTATCAATAAAACACACATCACATGGCCATTCTTGACTAAATTCCTTCTTTGTGGTCAAGTCTTAAAAAGTCGAGTCTGCCAAATCATTTCTTTCTTTTTTACGTCTAGAAATGACAAGTGCCTAAAGTACTCTGGAACCTTCCATTCTTGTCTGAGCGATTTTGATTTTATGTCTTCCACTTCTAAGAAACGTTTGTGTACCTGAAAGAGAGCGAAAGCGTGGCTTCTTTTTGGCCCTTCACAGATGTACAACATGGATCTTCAAGAGACGAATGATAACATTATTGGTCACATTCATTTTACATCATTTCAAATTTCTACAAATAAATCACATTTTTTGAAGTTCCTACAATAAAAATGAAATTGTCACAATATTTTTGATGAACACCAAAAAAGAAATCTTAATTCAGCCAAGCAAAACTGAATTTTACCAAAAAACTGGTGAAGCAAAGAAATTTCTGCCATTGCTACACTTCTGATAAATGTTAACTTTGATTAAGTTTTCAAATCGTAACGTCTACTGGAAAACATGAAATCCTCTTATTAATGCCCCAATTTCATTGTAGAAAGTACGTGCTTGGGCATACAACTACTTATCTTACCCATTGAAATAAAAAGGGATACAAACAATTACAAGACCAGCTTCAAATCACAGAGAATTATCAATTTTCTACAATTGGTGTCCGTGTAATATTCAATTTTTGCATTGCTAATCACTTTATCAAAAAATTCAAATATTGATTTCCATTATAGACCAACTAACCAACCACATATTATAGACCACAAGTTTTCTTCTATTTCTTCAGGAAAAATTATGATCCTGTTTCTTTTTTATCATCTTCTAAATGTGCAAGCATGTTTGAGTGAAACAAAACATTTGTGATTGGTTACCAGTATCTTATTTTCCACTTTCTATCTTCCCGTTCATTAATAGTTTCACTTCTTCAACTATCATCATTTCTCAAAGACTTCCTCCGATTACAGATTCACCTCCACCTGCCCGTGTGGTGTAACAGAATTCCATTTCACATTTGCTGAAGTCGATTCAACCCTACCTAACTTAAAAAAGTACCGGTAGTCGGAATACAACGTTTCACCCTGCCACAAGATTGTCCCAAGAGGAGTTCCCATCAACCTGCCCATAGTGTGAAACAGAGGCAAACTGCTGAGGAGGGGGAAAGGATAAAATCCATAGGAATGAGATGCATCCTGATCATTTGGATCAACTACAGGTTTCGTGTCCTAGCCTATTAGTACATTTTAATTGCCCAAGGGGATTTGGGCAAATATATTTGATGCACCAATGTCCCAATCTCTCTCTCTAGCTATCCGTATAATAAACATCACCATCATATTTCCATTGCTTCATTTCTTCCCAATTCACCTCTCAAACAACGAGTGGCAAAACAACCAAATCAAAATCAACAATGTACACATTGGCTACAGGATGACAGAGGTTGTGCTGTTAACCTCATGAACAAACCTCATAAAATACCCATCCAAACTGCATCTTCCTATTTCTTTAACTTCAAACTACTCAGCCAGTTATTGACTTTAAATCATTGAAAACCTTTACACATATGTAAGTGTGGGCATACTGCAACTCACTATTTCTTCTCCTATGTCTTGCCACAGGTGCAGCGGTAAAGCAAAGTCAATCCAACCATTCCCTCTAACACTTTCCACCATGATGCACATTATGTCTCTCTCTTCACTCAAATCGGCCTAGTTGTTGCGATCAAGTCTGACCTAAAGTGCTCACTATTATAAATTTGGTCATCTTTTTTAAATAAATTCCTATTTTCTTTTCAAGAAATTAAAATAATTGATTGTCATTCAAATGTGGTATCTGTGAAATTACTTAACTGCAGCTCTTCACCTCTCAACAATTTCCATGGCAACAATAACAAAGTCAAAGTGTTGTCATCACTATTTTCAACAGGAAATGCCTGGCTGTGTGTACACCTGAAAGCAATTCTACTGCTCCAAACCTTCATACCTATTACAGCATCACAATTGAAGTACCTGACAATTTGTTATACGCTAAATGTCATCTGTTTTGGAGCCAGAAGGGTTTTAACTGGATGTAAAATTCCATGAGTCAAGACCCTTCAGAGAAAATGTATGTTAATCATGTATTGCACAGCCGAATAATACATCCTAATCCAGAGAGGGAAGTCCCTTACTTTTTTCAAGTATTGGGGCTATATCAAGATTGGGCAAATAATTTGCAGTAGTGCAGCTGCTGATGATGGTGGTAATACTTAGGGATCTTGGAACAGGGAAAGAAAGAAATAGAAAATTCATTTTGGGCCTGTGGACTTGGTCTAATTGGTACTAAAGTGTTGAGAAGTACATGTTAAGTCTTTTGGCTATATGAAAGATGTTGGAAGATGACTGGAATTAATGCTAGATCTTAGAACGGGTACAGACAGGAGCAGTTTTCTATTTTGCTTTTGGCATGCTGTCTTATTTTTGGCAGGTAAAGGAGTGATCGGTTTATTTTGGGTTTATTGTCTCAATCAAGTTGGTGACTGTATGTTGGTGCATTCTTCCAGTCTTGGGGGCCATATCAATAGTGCTGAAGATTACTGGCATCAGTGCTAGCTTAATCTTGGAACCATTCCAACATAGAAGTGATGAATGTGCTGTCTTGGTCTAGTTGGTGACAGTATATATCAGGATGCATTCTTCCAGTCTTAGGGCCATGTCAATAGTGTGGAAAATCGAGCATCAGTGCAAGATATTGGTTGATAGAAGTGAACATTTTGGTTTGGGTCCATTGTTTTGGTCAAGTTGGTGACAGTTCGTTGGAGTCGCACTCTTCAAGTCTTTGGGCCACATCACAATCGCAGAATATCTTAGCATCTTGGTTGATAGAAGTGAACATGTTGCTTTGGGCCTATGGTCTTGGTCTAGTTGGTAACTGTATGGAATGATGGTTCTGGTCTCTTCTCTTAATGGGCCTGAAGGCTGCTCTTCTTGAGGGACAGGTCCTTGACGTTGAAGACCACCTTCTCCTTCTTCTCCTGAGGAGTGGAGGCCATGCAGAACCTGAGAGCATGTAACAAAGAGATCAAAGGTTATTATTACGTTGCTCCCAAATAAAGCCACACTGCACAACCCGACTACAACCCAACTTCAGAAGAATTTGTAGCATTAATAGCGTTGAAATCTGCGAAATTCTTAAAGATCAAACTATGAAATAGTCAAATAAAAAGCAGGCTAAGGTGTAATAGCATTAATAGCATTAAGCAAGCTAAGGTGTAATAGAAAAAGTCAAAATCGGCTCTGAATCATAATGACATTTGACCAGTCGTGCTATTGTGTACAATTATATCTAGGATTTGAAGCCGACAATGATTAAATTATTCAGGAAGAGTATGTTTTGTTCAAATTTTCGTATCTGACATCATTGGGAATTCTTTGAAGATCAGAAAGCAGTTACCGTAGATCAGTGTCTACTGTGCTTAAAGTCACATAGAAGTCAGCTCTCATGGGGAATTTGACACTGTGCTTAAAGTCACATAGAAGTCAGCTCTCATGGGGAATTTGACACCGTTCGGGTGTTTACCCAATAACAGGTGTTGTCAATCACCAGGGTTAGCCTTCAGTTTTATGACCATTAGACCCTCACCCGAAGCTCTCTGAGCGATTAGGGGGTAATTATTGACTGGCTAACAGGTTTGTTGTGTGCAGATTTGTACTCCCATTAATGGTATTCCCACAAAGTCTGGTGTCAGCGAATAATGGCCTTTTGCACATGGAAACTGGCGATCCAGTCCCTGTAACATTCATTATCTACCCAAGAAAAATGAAGACAGGTGATTATACGCATATTAGAGAGAATGATACCAGAGGAAATATTTCATACAATATCTCAAAAGAGCTAAAAGAATAACAGGCTTTCGCATGCAGGTTGTCTTTAAGTAAAAGTTCTGTTAATGAAAATTTCCATGATAAAAATTGTTTGAGGGGGAGAAGGAAAAAAATCTCTATAGACAGGAGGATACTAAAGAAGATTAACTGCATCAGTAAACCACACTGCAGCAAATTATTCTACAAGACATTTTCTATATAAAAGGATATAATAACTTGGCTTGAAAACAGGCCATGTTACAGTTTAAAGGTAACAATTCCCATCTAGAATATTTGTGGTATACTGGCGAGGCAGATTTTGTGGGTGAGCCCACATTTGCTCCTGTAACGATTACTTCAGCTAAATTTTATCAAAGACATGGGTCAGTGTTGCAGCTGAAATACGGTTTGAGGTCAACTTTAGCATCAGGATCAGGTAACATGTTCGGCTCAGGGCTGACGTTAGGAATTTATTTAGCAGGAGAATGTCTGGTACAATCTTTCTTGAGACATGACTGAACAGCAGTGTGCAAGTATATGGGGAGGGTAGTTATATTCACCTTTTGAAGGCTTCTAGCTCTCTCTCAGTCTCGTCCATTTCATTCACGTCAACATTCTCCTTGGGGAGGAATATCTCATCTGTGAGGGGAAACAAAAGTGACAATGCTGGTTCACATTCGCTAGACAAATATAAGACTTTATCTCTGTAAAGAAACACACGATACAGTCATTTACAATCTTTTATAATTTTTATCAAATCCCAGAAGAAAATTTTTTTTTGCAAAATTTCTTATGTCAATGTAACTGTTGTTCTCATTTTGTTTCTATCTTTGTTCCTCACTTTAAAAAAAAAAAAGTATATGCCAAGTAACGACGTATATCATATATTATATTGATAATCATGTACTAATTTTTCATTAATGACAAGCACAACTATTCCATTTATACATGACAAGAAAGGAGCAGTTGACCATTTATTTATCTATAACTCACTCAAAATTCATAAAGTTTTTCTCTTTATGGTACAATCAACCATTTAAAGTAATCAAACTAATGAGTCTGGATGCTTAGGGTAATGCTCAAGTACACTGTTCACTTTGATAACCTGTTCACCTATTCTTGTTTTTGTAAGTAAAGTTGGAAGTATTTGGAAATTATCCCATCAAACTGATGAGAACTTAAACTTTTGACCAACTTAAAAATCTCACCAATGGATGCATTTGGATTGTCCGAGTTCTTCTTTTTCTTGCGCCTCTTGTTGGTGGTGTTACTTCCATTGGACAGAGCCAATCCATTTGTCATCTGCTCATGGCCACCCCCATTATGTGACATCCTGGTATCCATTTTGTGATTGGTCTCTGATCGCTTGCTGGCAAGTCTGGCAGTGGCTGTCTCCTCCATCTTCTGTGGAAGCTGTTCCTTTAGGCTGCTGGAAGTCTGGTTGGTCTTCTTGGTTTGGATGGTGGCAGTGGCCTTTGGATTACCCTGTGCTGATGCTGCTGCTGACATTGCTGTACCTTGTGAAGGCTTGAGAGTAGCCTGCTTCTTCAAATGAGGATCATCAATGTTGGTAGAAGCTGCCCCAACCTGCTTGGTCCTGCTGATGCTGTTCTTGTTGCCAACACTGTTAGACCTGCTGCTACTGCCACTGCTGCTGTCACTGGCATTGCCATTGAGTAACCTCTCCTGTCCTCCTGTAGTAGGTGTCTTCCATGCATTAGTGGTGTCATGTCTAGACATCTTGTCAGTCTTCTGTTGCTGCTGCTGCTTCTGGTTTTGGGTGAGTCTCTGCTGTGATGATTGGTTGCCCGTCTTATTGCTGGCTCCCTGATCACGTTTATTGGAGGGTTTCCCTGTATCTTGGTCTGCCTTTCCTCTGCCCTCTGTGCTAGCCTCTGCAGGATGCGCCAACGATGGGCCTTGCTTCCCAGCTCCATTCTGTTTACCTTTGGCCTTACTCTCTAAGCTCTTATTACCAGCATTCGATGACAGTGCATTAGCCTGGACTTGTGGTTGGGTTGCTCCAGAACTTTTGCCCTTCTTGCTGGTACTGTTGCTTTCGTCTTTGGGGATGATCTCCTGAGAAGTCACCATGGGCACTGCTCGGGAGTTTGAGGAAGCTTGCTTGGACAGCTCCGATGATGGTGAAGAAGAGGTCATCGGCATGGACGAAGGTTGAGAAGCTACCAAGCTGGTGTTTTGGTCCAATTGTGGTCTGGGTTGACCCTTAGATGTGGGTACGGATTTAGATTCTGACTGCTGGGTTTCTCGAGACTGGGATTGTTGCTTGGCAGGTGCCTGATGTAGTTGTTTGGTTGGATGGGAAGGTTGCGCCTTGCAGTGCTGTGATGTCGCCTCGTGTTGCTTCTCTCTGGTAAGCTCCATATGATGGTGGTGGTGATGATGGAAGTGATGGTGAGAAAATACAGGGACATGGATATCTTTCTTGTGACCGTTATCAGGCACACTCTTGGATTTCTGCTCAGCCTGTACAGACATTAAAGAAAAACAGGAAGACATATTGGATTTTAATGAGCAATCATTACCCACAATCAGAAACATTTATTCCTTTTGGTGTGTCTAGAGCTGGATGTAGCAAACAGAGATGGTATAAAGGTATATTTGCCATTAAACACATCCTTATATAATACAAAAACTTTTAACTTTGTGAATAAGTAAACAGGCAAGGAATTACAGACATGATATACTGATAAATAACATGAAGTATCCTGAGAAGCATGAATGATATATAGATTAACTATTTGAGTTATCAGAGTTAATTTATATTTCAAACACCCCTCCCCCAAAGAAAACTTAAAGCTAAACTTGAGTTCTGGTAATGCGATTGCATTGTGAAAGAAAAGGTGTGGAAAGGGTCAGAAACCGTTGATCATGTAGCATGTAAGTATTAGTGTGCATTGCAAGGGTCTGGAGTCATCAAAATCATAATAAATTTGACCGAGTCTTGGTAAAGTAACAAGCACTGTACACAGAAAGCTATATATGGGACAACACACATGGTGTCGGGGTTGGTACTACCTTGATTTCCTTGTCTTTCTATGCTCATTACTCAGCCAGTATACATTTTCTTCCAAAATTGTTTGGCACATGTTATTTATTTGTAATCTTGAACATTCAGTGTATGTTTCGTTTGATTCTGTGAAAATTAATTTTCTTTTTTTACCAGTACTGGAGTTTCTCTTTAATAAAGGATTTCTATTTCCCTATGCATGCATGCAGAATTTACCAACTTTAACTCAATACAGGTGCCTTTGTTTTCCTTTTCTATGTATGTAATAATGGCATAACAACCCTCACAAAAGCTTATCTTGCTTTTAACTCTGTGTTTTTCACATTTCGCATTCATAACCTTCATCCACTCATAAGTAAGCTGGGGCACGCACAAGAGGTTGATTGAACAATACAGAATTTCATACTTTAATACGCATGACTTTTGTCTACTCATAAGCAAACTGGCTCAAACTATGAAGTTGGCTCACCGAACAATAAAAACTGAATAGCTCACCTTTTTCTGTCTCTGCCGCTGCCGTTTAGCTGCCTTTGAGCTGCTCTTGGTCTTCTTAGCGCCCTCTATGAACGAAAGTAGGTCTTCTACCTTGCGCTCGTCCGCATGTAGCAGGTCATTGGGAGGTTGGATTGGCGGCTCATGGGAAGGCGAATGGTCTTTGGGCTGCTGTAGTGAAGGTGAGAGGGTTAGATATGACTGAAGTTGAACATTACATGCTGGTCTTTTAAAGCCCCACTGCACCACTTAAAGCTACTTGCGCCTTCTATATAGCAAAAAATGCCTAATGGGTGACCATTGGTCCCATATGATCCTCTTTTTCTTATGTTAATTGAGAGCACATTTGATGGGATAACCACCTGTCAGTAAACTTGCAGGGAGGTCTAATCCCTCCTGTTCACTAGTATATTCATGGGCTTTAATGGTTTTATTGACATGAATAATTATTTCATAGGGATCAAACAACAATCACTTTACAATGAACTTCAAGTTCAAAAGAAGGCAAGGAATCTTTTGGATGCAGTCACCAGATTTTTATTAATTTTATTAAAATACATTTGATTATATTTTTGTGCAATCAATAGCCATGTATGAGCATGTTAAAAACAAGTCTATAAGCCACTCCCTCTTTGGATTCTGTTTGATTTCCATAACACTGGTTCTAATTTTAGCATAAAGCCTAGCTGTGGTCATCACGTAAAGGCCATTTTTGTGATACAAGGATCTTAACTAGCGAGTGCCTGGCTCTCCTGTGGCACCATGGTAGCCACATGGCTCCTGCGGTGTGTCAACAGCGCTTTTTGTTATTATTATTTATATTCAATTCAATACTCTAGTAAAAAAATTAAGCTTTTTACTTAGCATTTGGCTGAGATAAAAAACTTAGCCAATTCTGGTATTCAATTCAAACTGTTGGCTAATTATTTTACCCTAAATTTAAGACAGCTCCCTACCAGATTTAAGCACATTATTTGGAGGCCTTGATTAGCAGGCATATGGTTTTCTTACGCAGTATCATAACCTGCGCACGATTATATTAGCGCCCATTTATTACAATGCATAAATTGCGCATTACTTTTGATTGACCGTGTAATGTCACAATGGTTATCAGTTTGCATTTTACTTAGATTTTGTCTTAAAGTCACATAGAAGTCAGCTCTCATGGGGAATTCGACACCGTTCGGGTGTTTACCCAATAACAGGTGTTGTCAATCACCAGGGTTAGCCTTGAGTTTTATGACCAT
>BEXV01002247.1:41982-54200 GCA_003118195.1 Hemicentrotus pulcherrimus
ATGATTCGTATGGAATGGAAAGATTGACGATCGAGTTTCCATGACTCGGTGAAATAATTTAAACAGGTACCACTTTCAGGAATACAGGCTTCATGTTTCCAAACCAAAATAATTACCACTCAGCATGCTGCCAGGGGTGAAAGTGAGCACTAAAAAAAAGGGCATCTAACCACATTCCCCCCCCCCCACTCCCTTTTAAGTAAGAAAATTGGGGGAAAACTTGGAAAAATCAGGAAAAATCATGGAAAATAGAGGGAAAATCGGGGGGAAAAAAAGAAGAAGAAAAAAATTGGGGAATTATCAGACCTGGATGCAAACATAGAGATAACATTTTCCACTGACCCCCTGACCGAAGAATTCACAATAGCAGCATTCACAATGTTTAGACTCCCTCTCCCTCGTAGTGCTGGATGCGTTGGAGTCCTTGTCGTCATAATTACTGGGCGTGTCATCGTCATGTTGGTAGTTGGGTGTTTCGTAATCCGGCTCACTACTGTTAGGCAGAAAGACATTGATAGAAATAATGAGGCTCAGATTTATGCTTGTGGCCATGGTCGTGACAAAGTATACACAAAGGAAAAGTTTTCTTGATAACATCTGTTCATTTTGTATGGGTGCATATGAACATGACATACTTAATATCACTTTCGACTGAGCACCTTTTCTTCTATTCAGTTCAATTACACTATTCCATCTGAGAACTCAAGAGCCTTACACCTTTGCGGTTCACAGCAGATGGAGTTGTAATCTATACATGGTATAAGATAATTTATATAAACTCTATTCTTTAAGTATAATTTGAATGCAATATTTCCATCTGTTACATTGTAACATGTTAAACAAGTTAAACAAGTATGAATCTCAACAATCAAAATACAATGAAAACTGCTTCAGCAGCCATCTGCACAGGAAGACCACCTGCACAGGAAGGCCACCTGCTACAGAGGCAACACTTCTTGTTTCCCTTGAGTGGTTCTTTATAAGCGTATTTGACTGTACTTGGATAAATATGGTAATACAGTCAAACCTGTCTATAGCGACAGCCCAAGGGAAACACAAAAAGTGGTCCTTGTAGACAGGTTCCTTTAGTACATGTTTCAATGAGAAGACATTTTCAAGGGAAACCCAAAGTGTGGTCTTCGTAGACAGGTAGACACTAAAGCAGTCGTCTGAGAGCAGTAAATACCTGCAAACACTGGCCGAGGTTGGGGTACTAGCCGTGGTCTGCATGGAGCTATTACACAAGCCAGCATTGCCGCCCAAGACACCGGATGGATGGGAGATTTGGTTCTGATGGGAGCAGGCGTGCAGGTGCTGCTCGTTCAGGTAATCTGTAGAAGAGGAAATCAGAGGAAACATGTTTAAAGCCTGTCTGTACTTGTTTGGCCGGGGGGGGGGGGGGGNCTCCCTGCAAGATCACTGAAAAGCGCCATATAAGAACTAGCTATTATTATTATTATTATTAAGAAAAAGAGGATCATGGGGGACCAACAGGCACTGATTAGGCATTGTTTGCTATATAGAGGTTGCAAGTAGCTATAAATAGTGCAGTGGGGCTTTAAATAAGGAGAGACTTTTAAAAACATTAGAGCTTGGAGGACACTGTATTAAAGTCATACTCAAGTATAAAGTATAAGCTTTGCTTGGCTCAAATTTCCCAGGGAGGGGCCAGCAGATATTTGTGTATGGCAAGGTTCTGGAATCATCAAAATGATAAGAAATTTGACCAAGTCTTGGTAAAGTTACAAACACTGTACACAGAAAGATGTATATGGGACTACACAAACACGTGGCGTAACAATCGTACCCCGGATTTTAACGATGTTATAATATGATGTTATAATATGAAGGCATTTGAAGAGCCATGCTTTTCAGAGAACATGTCTTATCTGATGTTCTTCCACACTTGCATAATAAGAATGATAACGCTCACAAATTATTTTTCACCTCTTCCCAGAACTCAACCTTCTCTTTAAAACAATAAATGCGAAACATTAATTAAGAATCCAAAGTGTAAACTTACCAGGTAGTCTGACTGTAGGTTCAGTAGGTAACGTCTCTTCCCCACAACCTTGACTCTTCTTCTTCTTCTTGCCATCACCTGGCATATGCTGCTGCTGCTGCTGCTGCTGCTGCTGCTGTTGGAGATGGTGCACATCAGCCACATGAATGCCTGCATTCTGCAGCTGCAGCCCTGCCCCTTGAGCAGCCAGCATGCCCTGGGTCATAAGAGCCTGCTGGGTTAGAACCCCAGAGCTGAACTGCGCAAGACTCTCCTGGGTCACCGCTACGCTCGTTGCATCAGTACCCTGGAGAAGGGCTGGGGAGATGAACATATTGTTGTTGGGAAGCTTCGGTACCGTCGGGAAATTGTGCTTGGCACACAGCTCCTGAGCAACTAGACTAGAGTTCTTGCCCTTCTCATTGTGGAGGTGTTGCCCTAGTCTCTGCTGCTTGGTCCATTCGCTGATGCCATTGCTGATTAACCCAGTGCTGTCATGGCTATGCTTCTTCCCTTTCTCTTCCTTGGTGGTCTTTCCTTCAGAGTTGTGATGCCCCTGGTGTACTGGTACTATCTTAGCTGAACGGTTCTCGCTCTTCTCTGCGCGGCAGTTGGACTGGATCGCTGCTTTGGCACTCTGAATGAGGTCTGGTGCCTCGTCGTGCCCGTAGTGAGAGTGAGAGTGAGAATGCGTGTGAAGTACCATCTTGGCGCTCTCGTAGGCACTGTTCCAGTCGCCGTAGTTCTGTAGCCCGTCGGATGCGTCGAGGTTGAGCTGGAATGCTTGTTGGGAGTGGTTTGGGATTTTGTTGGGTTTCTGAGAGGTCAGGTTGTAGAGATGGGGGTGGATGAGGGGGTGTTTGGCCGAGATGCCCGGGTGGCTGAGGTCTAGTGGTTGGTGGGTCTGGAGGTTCGGGTAGAAGAGGTACGAGGGTTTGGTGTCCCCGACATTGCCCGCCATCATGGCAGCAGCAGGAAGGTGTGAACTGTTGTTGACAGCACATACATGACACTCGCATGCCTGACTACTGGAAATATTGGAATCCTAGCACAAAAAAGGAAAAAAACATTTGATTTGAGACAAACACCAAGGATAATGACTCGGATTATCTCAACCTGAATTACTGCTAATGTACAGACTGTATCATTGGACCACAAAAACAATAGACATTTCTAGAAAAAAATCAAAGTTCATCCAAAGTTAGATTGCTTGCGTCATCTATACACAGAGATGCCAACCTCTTGACACAAAAAACAGAGTATCCTAAAAAAAATCAGATTTTCATGAAAACTTGACACTACCAATGCCGGTTGGCCCCGGGCAAGTAAAATTTCAGAAAAATGTGATAGTGGTACGTACGGTCAACTAAAATATTTGCTCTTTCATTAAAATTTTAAAAGAAATTTGTAAAGCAAAGTTTTTGTTGGGGTTACAGGGGTTCACTTGTACATGTTTCTAGGCGATTCTGTGGTTTTTACGGGTATAAAATACATGTATTTAAAAAATATTAAAAAATCAATTGTTTTATCATATTCTACTCTTATTATCGTACAAAATACTATTAAATCGTACTGGTTGGCATCTCTGTATACATGATCATCTTTTCTTGTGGGCCAAAGTTTCTCACTGTACACTGTACACTGTTCTCTTATTCACCTATACCCCCCAAAAAGCATTTTAGGTACTTGTTTTGAGCCTTATTATATGAGACTGCATGCTTCATAGTGTTTGGTTCCGACTTGCTTTCATTCTTCTGAAACACTTCAACTGCTGAGAGCTAAACAAGCATTAACTTTTATCATTTCACAGAGAATCAACTCTTCTACCTCTCGACAGTTGACCTTGAAGAAGGCATTTTGCAACAAAATAGAGAGAGCTTTCTTGACTATTAAAGAAGGATGCAAACTTCCAACTCACCTTTTTAACATCACCACCATTGCTCTGTCTGTCCCCGCCAGAGTAAGATGCTCTACACCTCGCCCTGCCCCTCCTTGAAGAGTTCTCATTCGGTCTTCCTTCTCCGTCGTCATCTTCATCTTCAAAGGCATTCTCATGCGACGGTGAAGGCGACGACTCAGAGTCTAGGTCATCCGAGTCGTCAGAGTCATCACTTCTTGGAGAACAGAAGCTGTAAATCAGGATAGTGAAATGATTAGAATGTTTGAGAGGTAATCTTACTGACTTCACAAAGATCATTATATATTCTCAAGTGCGAGAACTGCAGTGAACTTGTGAAGCTGTAAATCAGAATAGTGAAATGATTAGAATGTTTGAGATTCAATTCACTTTATTCCATTTGTCATATAAAAACATATATAACATTGATATTTACACATTAGTAAAGAACATACAAATATATACATGAATGACGAAACCAGCAAGAAAGAACAATAAAGTCTTATGTGGTAATCTTTAATTTCACAAAGGTCATTTACATATTCTCAAGTGTGACAACTGTGGTGAACTTGTGAAGGCTCTTGACTCTCATATGAGAGGTTCTAGGACTGATTCTGCAAGGTGCTTCAATCCGTGGTCAAGGCATTTTACCCATAACCTCTAGAGTCAGATGTACTAAATGAGTATCTTGCAATGTTGGGGAGATAATAACTGCAGGGCCCCAAGAAGAACAGTGCTAATCTAATGAGGCTCTCCTGAGTAAATAAATATCCTGGCACTCCGCAATTAGTACCCCAGCTTTAGCATGTCTCTAGCATTTCAAGGAATTAATCTCTGCTTGGTACCCATTTATATCACCTGGGTCGCTTGTGGCAAATATAGATTAATGTCTTGCCATAGGACAGTAGTGCCGCGGCGGGACTCGAATTGCAGACCATGTTATCCACAGCCCGCTTACGTATCCACTTGACCACAACACGACCATATCACTTTATCATTATTATCATTATCATTATTATTATTATGATTATTGCATTGTGGAAGAGAAGAAGATGATGTGACCTACCCAGAGTGGATGAGATCACTACGGGAGAAGATAGGGATGACGTCTTCACTGTCGCCTTGGGAAGAGCAGTCCGATGAGGAGGTGGTGGAAGACAGGTCAGGCGGATTGATGGACTGAAGGTAGGTATCCAGGGCTGACAGCTGGCCCACGGGCGCTGCCTCGTTCAGCTTCAGACCGATCTCTTCGTAGAGGTCAGGGGTCAAGAGGCTGGAGGTAAGTCTGTTTAGACTGCAGTCATCACACAGGCACCTGAAGACAAAATATGAAAGTTATAGCTCTTTGTCTTGGACTAAGGAATGTAATTACCTAGCATTTGTTATCACATTTTAATGTAATATCTAAAGAGCAAAACATCCAAGGTTATTTTTCTTCAAATCTTTTGTTTGTCCCTTTTTCAATTTTATTTGTAACATTCTATCATTGTTGTCTTAATTAAGTTTTGCTTGTCTGAGAGGAGTTCAAGGGTGAATTTAATTTATCATGACAAAAAAATCAACCACACATAAGTCATCTACAACAAAACATTACACATAGGTCCAATCTCATCTAAGATTCTACAACCTGATCATCTAAAACTTTGTTAAAACGAGTAATCCCCAGGATGAGATGAAAATGTCATCACTTACTTTTTCTTAGTGGAGCCTCTGTGGTTAGTATTGTTCTCCTGATTCCCTCCTCCATTCGCCATGTGATTTATCAATGCTGAATGGCACTGGAACAGATTCCTGCTATTGGTTGATTTGGTGGCCTCGCATGATAGTGGGCGTGGCCTCGTCGTTGTCACGCCCGTATCCCATGAGCGGTTAAGGGCTTCCTTCCCTTTGTACAACTCCTGAAGGATGATGGGGAAAGGATAGGGGATAATAAATCTCTCCTTAAAAACGAATGTGCATACTGAATGAAATTGTACAATAAATGTACTATATTTCCTTGTGAAACTGAAACCTTTACATACTTTATTAATAAGCGTTAAAACAAAAGAAAAGGCAGCCATGATTTGCTTAGCCTTTACGTACTCTTTACTTAGGACACATGCATGAAATAAAATTCAAATTTAATCAACTTCAATGAAAACAGGATTAAAGTCTGCAAAGAGGAGCTTATATAGCCTAAAATCTGATGTGAGGTCGTTATTTTTTTTTTTTTTTCAATCAAAGATTAATGATTACACAAGGTTTCAAATCGTAACTGTGCCTGCTTAGCAGCCTCACATGAGTATCATTCAATATGTAAGTGCATACATGCTCAATGTCTTGAGAGACACAGGAAGGGCTGCCCACTGAAGTACTCAGAATACCAGACACTACCAAACGTGATGAGGAGCAAATAAGCAACAGCTTTACATCTCTACACCCAAGTTCAATTAAGTGAACAGTGGTTTGGGTATATTTTAGTGATGTAAAAGAGAGAGAGAGGGAGAGAGAGAGAGAGAGAGTGTGTTATATTACCTGTTCATCTGTATAGTCTTCTATTAGCTGCAGGCAGTCTCTCCATACCACTGCTACCACGGACATGTCATTGTCAAACTGTAGATATCTGGAAAAATGAAGAAAACAAATTTAAAGAAAAACTTGAAATGTAATCCTTATTCATTGAATTATTCATCCATACATTGGTTATATAATTGCTGATTTGTTCAGACAATATATTACCAGTAATGATATGAAAGATGGTACAGCTGAAACAAAATACTTGTACACCACCAATGAAATGTGCAAACATTATGATGACCTATTACATTATTTGAACATGATATTCAATAATTATTTTTAAAAAAGGTTATTGAATTTACTGTTGAGTTGAATTTTTGAAAGCCTTTTCGACCATGTTATGGATTTATTCTATTGTTGAAGAATTCTTCAAAAGAAAGCCTAGGTATCTTAATACTGGTACTAACCTCTGCAGTAAATTTGAGTAGCTCTCTTCGTGGTAGGGTTCCTTCTGACTTGCGACGGCCCTAAGCTGCTTGATGAGCGTGCCCAGATTATCATGAAGACCTGGCTCCATGTAGATCAGGGAGTGAAACAGGTGTTTGTTGTGCAGCGGCCACGTTAGGTTGAACTTGTGCAGGTGCTCCTTCTCCTGAAAGACAGAGAGATATTTAAAAGATTAAACTCTGCAAACTCACAGATTTGTATTCCCAAATAACTATGTAGGTAATATTTTTGCAATGACTGACTATGTCTTTTGTAGCCTTCTCAGGACGCTTGAGAATAAATTGGGAGCTATACAAAATTCTTTCTTTAGATATCAATTCAATAGCTTCAGATTCTAGTTTATTACAGTTGTACATGTACTGCACTGGTGCAAATAAACTTAAAACCCCACTGTACTACTTTTAGCTACTTCCTCCCTCTATATAGAAAACAATGCCTAACCAGTGCCAGTTGTTCCCCCCATGGTCCTCTTTTTCTTATGTTAAATGAGAGCTGAGTTGATGAGATAGCCATCCGTCAGTGACCATGCTGGATGGTCTTATCCCTCCTGGCCCAACTAGTACAGAAAGGCTTTAAGGCGCTGGGTCCCTTAAGCTTATGTGTTTGTTTTTATTAACATTAAACATTCAGGTGAGAGCAAATATCAAACAAGCAAACCAATCACAATTCACCAAGTTCATGATTTCAAAGAAAAAAGTCTACAAACTCACCAACTCTTCTAAGATAGCCAGTAGCGTCTGAGCTGCCGAACATAGCGCAGCGTACTCCTCCAGAAGCATGGTGATGAACTGCTTGGCAAGAGGCGGGGTCCTGAAGCCCCCGTCTAGCTGCTTGAGTAGCCTCTCCCTCATCTCTTTGATAAAGTCCTCCACATCCGCCTCCAGCCTCGTGTAGAGTAGATGGGGGTCGTGGGCGCAGAGACGGTGGACGAGTTCCTTCATGCGTGGTAGACTCAACTTGGTTGTGCTCTCCTCACCTATGAGAAATCATAAGAGAAGAAGAGGCTTTTGAAATGGAGGAGACGAGGTATAGTGGTTCATTCAATTGAGGATTCAATTTCCTACCCTCGCACTACTTCTTTAACTAACATCCTTTGGCAAGGCAGTGATACATGTTTGCCACTCTCCATCACATTGTAAATGATACCCCCATATACTGGAGCACCACATACATGTACTTAGCCGCGTGTGGCAGATATGCCCTAAATCAGAAGCCACCACCATTTAAAGAGAAGATGAAGTTGTAGTAGAGGTAAAATAGAATTTGTAAACTTTCTCATTCTTTCTATTTCAGTCAAGAAGTATATCATGAAAGCAATGTCACATGAAAAGGCTGGCTCTTGAAATGCCCCATATTTTAAAACTTTGGACCAAATTTGATGCCACATTAGTGTAATCCTATTGTAAATGGAAATGTGTTTTTCGGGGATCTTTTTTCCACTCTGATTTTCAGCTCGATGTAGTCAACTCGTAAACATTTTGAGAATTCCAAAAACACAAAATATGCAATGTACTACACGTACATATCAACCTTTCATACGATGTAATAACTTCTTGACAGATTCTTTGAGAATGCAATTGCATGAGCTGTACATGAGCTTTAGGACATGTCAGAGGAGGGGAAAGGCCTTTCTTCAAGCTCCTTTTTAATTGATAATGCGATCGGTGTGGTTTACCAGAATTGGCTCAGAAATTCTCATGAGCTGATTCAAGAATATGAACAGACAGCTGGCATAATTTATGGCAACCCTCACATATCATAAAATTTGGGGAAAATGTCTGGTTATGGGATACCAGCACATTTATAACAGATACATGTTTTAAAAGCAAGAGTAAGGATAATTCCTGTAACAAGTATATACCTGTGCTCAAGCTACATTGGCTCTAGTAGGATATACTCCCTGTGTTTAATTTTGTGTAATATGTCAATTGAGGTATGGTTTCATCAAGTAAATAAAATGATATACAGTGAGAAAATGCATATTGCAAAGCTTAGTTATACAGTCAAACCTGGCTACAGCGACTGCCCAAGGGAAACACAAAAGTGGTCTTTGTAGAAAGGTTCCTTTAGTACTTGTTTCAATGAGAAACCATTTTCAAGGGAAACAAAAATATGGTCTTTGGAGATATATGTAGGGGGTCTTTGTAGACAAGTGGTCACTAAAGCAGGTTTGACTGTATCATGTATAAAAATCAATAAAGGTTGTTCAGCCAGCCTACCTGTAAGGGAAGTCCCCGCCTCCCAGTAGACACAGCGTACAAGGTGACTCAGCTCCGTCCAACACTCCCCCAGCTGCTGACGAGAGTGCTCCTGCTCAGCTGCAATCTCCCTCCTCTCCCTGCACGGCTCGCACTGGCATGGCCCGTCTCCGCCCCCTCCTCCGACCCCTCCACCACCCTTGCCTCCTCCACTGGTACTGGTTACCACGGATGAGGAGTCACCTCCCATCCCGGAAGAGGAGCTGAATGCTCCGTCCAGGTTCTGGAGTCCGGTGATAAGGGCTGGCGCGGAAGGTAGAAACAACTCCTGAAGACATAAAAGATTATGAATGATACAATTGGGGTTATTAATCGAAACAGAGATCATTGTGATGAAAGAATCTAAAATCGTTGGGATCACAATCATATCACAAAGATTATGAATAATACCATGGGGATTTTATTAATTGAAACAGAAATCATTGTGATGAAAGAATATAAAATCATTGAGATCACAAAGTCCAAATAACATGATAAAGACAAAAACATATGAGATTATTTAACTAAGAAGTGCCACTCAGATGATAACATGAAAGTATACAAGACCATTTTCATCAGAAAGTAAAACATGGTTCCATTTCTGAACATGTATGTTCTCTACACTTGACACAAGTACATTGAAAACAGACATAGTTCTTCCACATTGAGCCCAACAGCCAATAGGATGGAAACTAAATAAAAATTGTATGCTATTAATGTACAGCAGCCTCATTTTTTTTTAAATCCAACTCTTTTAAACTCCACAGGAAATATATCTGGCACGATTTTACAGAATGTAGGTTTTTGCATTTTTGTCTATGAAAGGTTTGTTAGGCAATAATGGACTAGCCATTGCCTGTTTGCCAACCTTTCAGGTCGTAAACACCAACACAAGAAATTGTGTAGAAGATGTGATAAAATAATTGCAGATTTCATGTACATGCACTTGAAAGCATTCACTTGTTCTACAGTACATTCCTTCACTACATGAGACATATAACACATATTCATAGGCTAATGTCACTGCCACTTTTTGCCTCTGAAGGTTCTTCTTACATTTAAGAAAATACCACAAGATATTAGATATACTGGTACTTCCAATTATCAACCACTATCAATTACAAATTCATTTTCCTCACTTGACAAACGGTTGAAACCTTGTTTCATAAAATTTGTTATAAATAACAAATGCTAAATGTCTATGACGATTCTCCTCTCAGCTAATTAAATGCCACTAATTCGATAGCTGTTTTCAGGCAGTTTAATGTGTCATCTTTGAATGAGGACTAGGTGTGAACTTGTGTGAACTCAAAATTTTGGGCGAGATGCATCAAGCTTGCTGTCTATAAACAAGAAACATTCTGATTTCATGTTGATAAACACAGGAGGTGGTGCCAAGATAAATCTTGGGATGTTAAAGCACTTTTGCAAACAATGGACACCAGTGTAAAAAATCATTTTCTGTCCACAGATGCTACTTTTGGATTCGGCATGATAAAAAGTGTGATTTACTCAGAGTGATATTCATGTTGTGTTTTTTCAATTACCAGGGTTCTATCTTCAGTTTATCAGAGCTATTTGGGAGCTTTCCAGAGCTAAATCGCTTGCTGCTCCTGTGTATTATATTTCACTGGATCACACAAATCCATGGCTTTAAAAGAATCTAATTCTGGGTCGTTTTTTTTTCTTTAATAAGACAGCAAGTATAGACATGATAGTGCTGCATGGAGAATATAGCAAGTACAAATCTTCTTGCTTTACCTGAAATGCGTATGGCATTGGTACGATCAATGTTGCAATCATTTAGTGAAAAGGTTTACAACTTACAAACAGCAAGATTATTGTGTGCTTATAATGCTAGGTTTTAGGTCTTCTTGAACAAAGTATTTATGAGTGGGAATCGGCCTCCTGTGGGCACTTGAGTTGACTCATCAACAAGAACGTTAAAGCATCAACCCTCCCAATCAGAGAGAAAGAAAGAAGAAAATGGAAACCTGACGCTGTGACTCCCTGATTACTAACTATAAATAGTGTCAAAGTAACTTCCTGAATGTCAATGAAATGAGAACACAAAAGCTGAGACAATTCTTTCAGGTTTAGGAGGGTTTCTCTACAAATGTTTCATGGGTGGGTGCTAGAGGTTTGCAGTGTATTTAAAGCTTGGGGGAAATGGATGTGTTTGTTACAGAACAGGAGCCATCTCATAGCTACATGTACAGATCAACTTTGAAAAGTAGCTGCATCTAATTAGGTTCAACTACAAACCAATGAACAGTCAAGTATTTTGTAAATGCCATTACAAAAGAATATGTTTAATTAACATTTACTGTTAATGGTGGCCTCACCACAGCCGTATACTGGGCCAATTTGTTGTACTGACTCAAAAGGAGCAGTCTTTCTATTCTGGGCTTACAATTTACACCTCTATTGAGAGGTATTCACCAAGTTTAATGTCTTTTAAAATCAATCTACTTTACATAATGACTAAATTGTTTGGATCTACATGTACACTGTACATGTAGGTTAAACATACAACAGTCATTTAGAAATGCCTATTGATCAACCAAGAGAAATATCTATCACAATAACAACAACAAAGAGCATATTGATAACAGTTGTAAAGGTGCATGTCCTATTTCAAGGTTACACCTGCACAATTATTCCAAGATTCATATTAATTCTAGACCAATACCTCCCTCTAAGGACAGTTAGAAAGATTTATTACTCTGGAGGTCAACACCTGTAGTGCATTTTTTGTATCTCTTCAAAATCAAATTGGCCGGAATCCTGCTAAAATGTTAGACCCTGCCTGAAGCTCTTTCTTATCAAAACTTTAAAAAGTAACTGAAACTAACATGCACATAACAGGGTAATTAACAAGATTCTTTTGCTCTTAGTAACTATCTAGCTGAGAATAGAGCCCTCCTCTGACTTACCCCAATGGCTGATGGACCAAAGTTTTTGGTGGAATGAGCCTCTTCCTCCTCTACAGTACGACGACAGTCGGGACACAACCAAAGGGGCATCTTTACATAAAGACAAACAAGAAGATAAAAAAGGCATAAAATTGCAACTAGTC
>BEXV01002248.1:54353-67753 GCA_003118195.1 Hemicentrotus pulcherrimus
GGGGGGGGTGGTGCATCATTATTCACTATAACAAAACTTATGGAAACATAACAAAAAAGAGGATGCATAAATGTCACTGTGACAAAGTAACCTCATGAATTCCCTTTAATTTTAATTCTGACATAGCTTTAAAGGTCTTCTTAAGAAAACTGGACGTGTCTCGGCCGTCCTTTAGCATCTGACTACACCCCTGCCCCTCTCCAGCAGTTTGCTAATTGATTCAATTTCCTGCTTCATGCAGTGTTCTACTTATTAATGGAATGTATAGTGCCTAGCCAGTCTGCCTAGCCAGTGTCTTAGAGAGAAAAGGTTACCAGGGGGTGTTTCACAAAGATCCTAAGTCAAACTTAACTCTAAGTTCAACATAAACATTATGGAGAGCCATTTGATGCCTTAAAAATAAAATATATTTAAAAAGGAAAAATGCATGTATTTTTAGACTTTTCATGAATTCATAATATGAATGCTTCAAATCAGCATTTATTGCCTTTTAAAATAACTTTTACAAATTATTTTCAAAGATGCTAACCGCTTTCCATAACCAATTTAAAGATAAGTAATCTTTGTGAAACACCCCCAGCTTGTTTTTAAGTGTACTAATCACCTCATGAAATAATAATTTGTTTATAGCAAGAACGTAGAAGATCAACCTCAAAAAATATATCTGGCATGATGGCATCCTATGGGCTAACAGATTATGATTATGAAGAAAAATAAAGAATAATATAAAACCCTACACACAGAATATAAGTCGGACTTGAGTTCCTTGCAGGTCTTTTTCTATGCAAACCAGTACAGGTAAATAAGTCTAATCACAACTTTAATTGAAAGAATATTCAAACTTGCAATATCTCTTTAGTCTCTATGAAAGTAATATATGAAGCTTGACTTTTTAATTTACATGTAGTGTAGCAACATGGATCCCCTATTCAACATACAAAGCTACATATTTCTAGGTGAAAGGATCAGGAGACTTTATAATTTCTACATCATCTAAATCAAAGGTTTCATCCATTGACAGGTTTCATCCATTGACAGAGTCATGAATGGATTACGAACTCCAACCCTCTTGACAAAACCCACTCATAAATTGTTTATTAGGCTGTCATTCCCAGAGAAAATATAATAAGTGAATTATGTTCATGCACCTTTATCACAAGTTGTACTGTTAGGTGTTGGCAAAGGCATTAAACAAGACTCTGGTCACCTGCAACACAACTCTTCCCTGACTAATTAAGGTTAATAATTTAAGTGCACTTACAACGACCTATTAACTGTGTTGTACACTGAGAAAGGATTAATATTTGAGGACATCCAATATTGAGCTAGCCAAATTGGACACCTCATGGAATTTTCATACCCTTATCAAGTATGAATAAGAGGTATTCATTGTTAATGAATGGAAGCACACCTTTAATAACATAGCACATGATGATGAGCAAAGCAGCTGTTGTATTTGTTTTGTATTGGCTAGTATCTTAACTTTCATGAACCGTCTTACAGCATTCACAATATCAGTGAATAAATAAACTGCATTGAACTTTGTTTGATGCTACATCAATGTCTTTCAGCCATTTGCAATTATCTGCCACTGTCGACCCCAAGCAACTACTCTCTCTTTCTCTATTTCTCTCTCTCCACTTCTTTTTACCCCCTCCCTCTTCCCTTTTCCCCCTTTATCTTTCTCTCTTGGAACCTTATTTATCCCCTCCTCCCAAAACAACATACAAACACACAAACAGAAAAGAACAAAATATCATTTTGCTGCAAGTCAGATCATGTACAGGTATATATGTGAGTGCATAGAACTGGAAGAAAAGAAGATGAAAAATGAAATGAAGTGTTTCGACTTGGACACATTTTTTGGTCACCTTTCCCTCCTCCCCCTCCTAAATGTTGCCCAACTAATACTTGATATGCCATTTTCATTCCATTAATTTAGTTAGCATATTGTGCATGTACATGTACACCACATCACAGGAGTAATATCAAGAAATTTTCAAATCTTCAATTGGAGCTCCATTGTTGAGGAGACATACATGTAAATATACCTCACACGGTCCTATCGATACCCACCCCCTTTTATTACCTGCCTGTTGTGCATATCTACTTCATGACTGCAAGATAAGAATGTTTAATTAATGGCGTTAAGAGCTTTAATATCAGGACACATGGTTGGGCTCAAGTAGCAGCTGCCTTGAGGAATCCCCCAAGCATAGCTGCCTGAAATTCCATCTGCCCTTAATATCAAAGCCTCTACTTAACACCAATCTTAATGCATGGCACTGCTTTCTCATTAAGATGTGGACTAAGTATCGGGTGAATGCAGACACGTGTATCACCCTCCCCACCATGAAAGCAGAACTTTATTAAAGTAATATAATAGGGTCAACTGCTTATTGAAGAGGATACATATTGCCTGTTTGGAGCCAGAAGGGCATTAAATCTGTTCAGAGCAAGAAGTGCGTTTAGTGTCGAGATGAAGCATATGAGATAACACCCTTCTGGCTCCAAACCAAACAGACAATCAACTCATATAAGTTTACACAGTCATCGACTCCCTCCTGGCTCAATAGAGATGATATTGACTGTTGAGGGGTTGGAGAATGTTAACTTATCAAAAACAGATTAAATATACCTGTGGCTCTAGACAGACAATGTTCACTAAATAAAATGAAATGTCAAACGCAGTGAAATTATGTACAGCTGGAAAACAAAAAAACAACTTCTACAAAGGATATCTGAGCAAAATGAAAATAAAGAAAATTGGGAGCACAGTGAACTCTAAGTAAAAGCATACACTTAGTACCCTGAACATGCATGCAGTGGATGACTTATCTCGCCTACGAACAGATAAAGCACAATAATATAAATGGTAAGCTCAACTTTGAAAGGTTTCCAATCAGAATTTCTCTCTCCTTCTCCTGCAGATCACTATCGATTTTTATCACCATATCTCTCTCCTGTCTCACATGCACTTTCCTGGTTCACATGAGACTGCTTTTAAATTCTTAATTTCTCATTGTCCTCTTTGTCTCTCCCTTTTTTATTTATTCTTCCTCTTAATCTCTTTTTGCTGTTCAACACCCGGCCTCTCTCTCCCTAAACATGTTTATCCACTTCCTCATATTTTAATCTATGTATCAACTTTTTCTTAATATTAAAGAAAAAACATTGTTTTCATACACTTGTAAGCCAAGTATATTTAACATGCAAAGGCTCAAACATAGACTTAACACTGAAACAAAGTTTAAAGATAAATGGTTGACATAATTTGTGTCCCCGGCAGACATGGTTGCTAATCCATATGAGTGCCCAGAGACACCTCTGAGCTTATTCCCAATATCACATATCAACCCATCGGCTTTGGAAACCAGGTAGTTCCGGTACTAAACCTATGGGATGGAGACAACTCAGTAGTCAACGTGTTAACAAAAGTCCTTTCTCCACAAGTAAATAAAACAGATACCATGGTACACCAGGTAAACTATTAAGGCGAAGTGCAGGGATACCATCTGTGGATCCACAAAAAAACATAGACATCCTGGACTACCCAAGAAAGCTAGGCAAATCTTAACACCTGCCACAAATCATATCAAAGCTAAAATGTATTAACACAGACTCAAGTGCAAGCTGCTATAGTCTGTTAGAGCAAAAAGGACATTTCTCATGTATACTTTACACACTTCTAATGCCCTTCTGATTCTCAAAAGACATTTGAATTGACGACTTCTGCTTGAAAAGGGTGATCCTGCCAACAATGTGGACATCAACAACTACATTATATATACAAGCTGAACAACAAGCCAAATTCTATTAAATTATCAAATTCTATTGCATATTATAGGGCACGTCCAAGCTATTTGGATTGTGTCATACAGGATATTCAGAGACTTTAAACAAGAAATAACAACAGAAGAAATTATTTATATGGCTATCTATTGGTATGAGCCTGTGGCTATTATGGGCTAGTTCATTTGTGGAAAGTTATAGTTCTGACAAATTCCCTAATTTTTAATATGATTAATTTGCTGCGTGTCTCTGAATGTCCCGTACGTCACAATCCAAATAGCTTGAACCTGCCCTATAACAGAAAATCAAGAGATGTCCTACAGTAACATTATACCGACACATCACAAGCTCACACACAATGCAGTTTGAACAACACAATATATTATGATTTTATTTCTACACTCGTTAAAAATAGGCAAATTATATAGGCTACAATACACAAACAATACTAACTATCAAATCATGGCAAACATAAAATTTAAAAAGTTTACCAACAAATTTTTACCTATTTTTAACAAACAATAAATTATATGGTTGTATCAACTTTCTAGTCTCTAAAACATCTGTGCTTCACATAGGAGTGTTTCAGGGTTAAAAAGTACTGCTGGATAATGTTATACTTTTTTCAAGGTCATCCTCACATGTGCACTTTTCTACCCATGGTTATTAAAGATATTTTACTCTGGACAGAAACAAATATATTTTCAAGGTCATGCTATACAATGCATTCATGACTCAAAGTTCCATACCGTTTTACGAAAACATTTTGGAAATAATAATGTATGGCTTTTTATTAGAATTGACATTCTGCAGTTATGAAATAATATTGTCCATATCAAATGAGAAAATGACGAGATTTCAAACATGTCTGATGTAAGATGCAAAATGTAGCGATCCCTGAGAAATGGGAAGTTAAAAATAATAATATCGTACCCTTATTTCATCATGCCTAATTACTGAGGTGTGCATGTGTCGAGATTCAGGCTCTATCAACAACCATGAGCAATAAATATAATGCAAATGACCAAATAAAAAAAGAAATCATGTTAAATCATTATGCTAGAATATTCTACCTCGCTTATTTGTAATGCCCTCCCTGGCAATAGAAATACCGGTATATGCCAATTTTTCGAGTACCTTATAGTGTACATTGATTTGCATGCTTGTTTCCTCAACAAACTCCACCCCAATCTTGACGGAGAGCCTGTTAGCTCATCCTTTTCTATAGACTCAAGACATTTATGATTCTCAACAAACAATATAAAGCATGAAATTTCTGAGACTAAACGCACTTCATGTACATGTACATGGGAGAAAAGTTGCGTAACGAACATACACATGACAGAATTGAATTAAAAGTATACAGACTGATCAGTGATACAACAACATGAATTTGAAAGAAAATGATACAGTAACCACACGATTCCAAACATGCATGACCATGATTTACATGTACATTAAAACATAAAGAGTGTGCAATATGGGTATGAAATCCTGAGCTGAGTTTTCATCCGAGAATTGCATACCTGAGGTGGACTCTGCAACCTGTTGGGCGATGTCGGTGTTGACAACGCTCGTGGTCGTGCCTGAGGTTGTTTTCCTCTTCGTCGTCGCTGCTTCCATCAATGGTTTATGCGTGGGGGGTGTCGTCGTGGCGGGAGTAGTTGTGACTACTGGTTAGTCACGCCATCAATGGGGACGGAGAGGTGAATGAATGAAACAAATATACCCTTAGAGATTGAGACTCTTGGAATGTTGTGCGACAAAATATTATTGAGTATTAGAATCAAAATGATGCCACAATATTGTTAGAAACAACCAATCACCCCTCATAAAACAGTTTCTCAAATACATGCAATAATACCGAAGTAGAGAAGACAACAATTCTTAAGGACACAATTGCTTTGTATGTTAAGTAAATATGAAGATGACTTTATAATAACATGGATGAAATTAATTGACTATGGTGTTATGAATTATTAATGTTGAAGATGTAAAACCCAATGACAATGCAGCTAATATTTACTATGACATTACATATTATAAAAGAAGTTAGATAAAATATTCAGAATAGAACAAAAATTGAACAAAATCCATCTTCAATGAATATTATAAAATGATTCCAACACAAAAGCCATAATACAGCAAAATGAGATAATCATTTGTGGCAGGGTCCCTATGATGAAAATATTTGAAAAGACAGAAATAAAACCTTATGAATGCTGAAATTGTTCATACCCACAATTATTTACATGTTTGGCATTCTAGAATGACTTTGAAAAATATAGAAGTGATTACAGTTATACACAGTTGGTTGGTTGGTTGGTTTTACCCGACTGCTAAGAAAGCATTGTATGCTTGTAAGTAAGCACCAGGGGACTGACGGCTTAAGTCCTCTCTGAGGAACCTGCAATGAGGATCAATACCTTACCAAAGTGCACTAGCGCATCAAATTGGTTTCAAACTGGGACCTCCCCGTTACGAGTCCACTGCTCTACAACTGAGCCATATTGCTCACTCTGTATACATTTTGTATGTACAGGGTATGTACTGTATGTATCAGGATGATGAGAAATAGACACAGAGCAATTATGACATTCATGAATGCTTCATGACGACAGTGCTCCTCGGGGGTCATCTTCTCTTTGGAGATCATCTACAACTTGCAGCTGCTGTGACACATGGTTCACAGACATCATCTGCACTTCCATTGTCCAAATTGGAAAACTTCCGGGACAGATTCCTGATTCATTAGGTTCACTTTGAAACGATCGACTTATATAGGTGGAGGTGAGGTAGGTTGTCATCATTGATTGCAAGGACACTCACATACAGATCAGTTTTAGTGAGCGTTTTTGTAACTTAAATCCTAAGCTTTATAAGTATCCCTGTTTAATAGCTTTTGTATAGTACCATATTGATATCTATGTTCATTCTTTAAGCTATTATGTAATAAATCGTTGATGGAGTTTCTGATAAAAAAATGTTTTCATATTTTCCTCATAGTACAGCAATATTTCTTGAAAGTGCTTAATACCAAAAACACTGTGCATTATTATTATTATCATTCATAATTATTATTCAAAAAATTAACCTCAGAGAAAGACTTTTTCCAATCAAACCCTCATAGAGCAAATAAAAATAAATTTTAAGATCAAGGAGAATATAAAGATAGAGTGAACAATCAAATATAAAAACACTCCTCAAAATTCTGACTACAGAATTTTCTGTAATTTATGCCCCAAATTAAACTTTGAGACATCATGATCCTTTTATACTGAATTCCCATACAGCAGACAGTTGTTAAAAACAAGGAGAATCGATAGACAAAACAAGATGGATATGATTAGCATGTTCCTAGCGGAAGAATGTTTTGTAATTTATGTCCAATTTCCAACTTCTGACCCTTTCTAATGGAATAGCAGGAAAAATGATATGATCAAAGAGAACAGAAATGCACACTGGCAGATCAAAGATGAAAATGCTTCTGAGAATCTGCACAACAGAATTCTTCTCTCCATCGTCTGGCCAAATTTTTACTTTTGGACACAGACCATCTTCAATAGATTCTCAGATATAGCAAGCAGATGTTACACCGTAGGGTCGAAGAGATTAAAAAGTCTGAAAAATCAAAAAGATAAAAACAATCTTCATAGCCCTGGCAGAAAGATATCATGTTATTTCCAAAGCTTGACTTCCAATCACTGACGCTTTCCAATGGAAAATTAGAAAAATGGGAGGATCAAGGAGAAGAGATAGACTGAAGGATCGAAGATAGAAAGAAGGGTACTTTTGATGCAGGCAGAGGATTAGGAGGAATGTTCTCTAATTTATGGCAAATATATGACTTCTATGCCCATCTATTCCAATCAGTGGAGTTTCAGTTAAGAAGAAGATAATACTAGCTTGACATTCAAAAGTGGGTTATGAATTAAAAAACTGAGAATCAGGCATTTTCCATTTTGTGTAGACTGGCAGAGAGTACATTCTATGTGATGTGAAATCATATCTTCAGTATAAGTACAATGTGTGTTGTATGTATTTGTGGAATAACATTGTCATATAGTTGCAGAAAAAGAAAATAAGAGAGAAACTTATTGCAAAATGCAATATATTGTTAATTTAATAACTCAGTGAGAAATAATGCACAGGAACAAAATAAAAACAGAAATGTGTACAAAAATGACAGGTAAGTATAATCATTAGGCAACTCTGCTCATTATTTTAGTAGATAAGGTTTCATAAATCCCTTCCAAATATAAAGCTGACCCAGTGACCAGCATAAAAAAATAAATCCATAAAATTGCATATGCAATATCGAGAGTTTTTATCATGCCATTGTCAATATACATGTACCTGACCAGCATAATATAGTAAATCCATAAAATTGCACAGTAAACATATGAATAGCAATACCCTCCAACAATGCATTTTACGATCATTATATCACATATTGAATCTGACAAATAAACTGCATAGTATCTGTCTTTATTTGAGACTTTCGGGGACTGTTTTCGACTTTTCTAACCAGTCTCAAAAAGTAAACAAGTCAACTCTCAAAAGAGTAATTCCAACTAACTTTTTTAAGGGCATTATCTGTAACATTTGGAGTAGATATCCACTTCCAAAACAGAGTGGCCCCTGGTAAGACCATGGAGATATAAGAAGAGATATCTCCATGGTAAGACATTCAAAACAATGTACAATCACAGAGTATAATATTTTGTTTAAATATATACACATTCCTTAAAAAAACACAAATTCCTCACAGCGAGCCTCTTGATATGATAAAATCAGTGGCAATTCAATAAGTTAAAACTTACATTATTAACTATACTAACTAAATTAACTCACAACCAGGCATTATTATCATTAATAATGATTATGATTTCTTTCAAAAAATATAATAATTTCAGTAGATAAAAAACGAATAGAGTATTATACTTCATATCAATTAAATTGAAGAAAAAAAAACAAGATGTACAGGGTGGATATGTAGGCCTACAGGAAATAGATTTATTCCAGCTAGAAATTATCTTTAATAAGCTCATCTTTTCTTTCATGAGTTTGTATGTTTGGTACGTAAGGGCATTTAACTTGTATCATTTAACACTTATGGCTCACAACAAATAGTGAATCAGTAGTTTTTATGTGCTTTTATTATTATTATTATAATTATTACATATACCATGCTCATCTCATAAGGCTGGAGCGCTTATACAGTCAATGACAATTACATGAATACATGTACATGTAACAAGAAAAACAATCATACAAACTGCAAAAGATGTGTTTTTAAGGCCTTTCTGAATGTAATAACTGATGAAGACCATCTAATTCTAAGTGGTACATGTAGATCATTCCAGTATTTTGAAGCAGATACAGTGAACGTCCTTGAAGTAATTCTGATGGATCAAGTAATTAGGCTAATTGCCCATAAAGCAGAGAAGGTACATATTCATGGATTTGAATTGGGGTTGCATACTCTCTGAGAAACGAGTGCAATCAGGGGTGAAAAGGAACGAGTTCCGCAATGTTTATACCACTTGCATCAGGATGTACATTCATAATTGATCAACTCAATATTAAAATCAATATGATTGATGAAGATAAGGAAATATAATTTACGAGTATTTGAATCTACACGAGCAAAGGTTATCTCTCATCCCTTGCGAAAGGAGATGAAAAAAACAAACATTAATCACTTCAAGACAGACATACTCAGTTTCAAAAGAACAAAATCTCTTTTGAAAGCCAAAATGACATTAAACTTAAACTTAAAGGAAGTTTGTTTTATACAACGCCCTCCTTCTTCTCTGCTCACAAAATCATCTGCTCTTCTTCTCTGCTCACAAAATCATCTGCTGAGAACCAGAAGGACATTATCGATGTACATGTAAATCTTATTTTTAAAGATATATAGTTGACATCCTTCTGGCTCTCAAGGGACAAAATTAAGTCACGTTTGATGTGCAGATGTACACCATTTTCCTCAAAAGTGCACTTGTGCTTGGCTTATATTACGAGACATGTGTTAGCGATTTGAAAGCCTTCAACTTTGTCTCCTCATAACCCTTAGAGTTCAGTAATTTTGGCAGATGTCAATTTCATGCATGACGGAGACACATTTAGAAGATAATCTCATTCTCAAGTTCACAGATACATTTTCAGACTTTTATGGGCTTATTACATTGCACAATCTGGTCACTTTTCATTGAGTTTCCTTCAAATGAAGTGCTACGTACATCTGATCAGGCTTTACAAGTAGAAATACCCTGTAGATGATGATGGGTATACTGCTCAGAGCCAAATGGGCATTGCTACATTGTAGAAACTATGTTAAAGGGATAGTTGAGTTCTGTTGCAGAGGGCGCTACACAAAATATTCTTTTGGTGAGATAATGAAAAAATGAGTGTCAAATTTGAAAGAACATAATATTTAAACGACAAAATCATCTTTGTTTGATCAAAATCGGTTCAGAGACGGCTGAAATATACCAATTTCTAATACTTGTGTACCACCACAAATACTAGACATTTTGAAAAATTTGAAAAAAAACGTTGAAAAAAACACGAAATAACGACTTTTACGTCGTATTTCAGCCAATGCCGATGTTGGCTTTTTTTTTGGTGGCATTTTCGTGTTGCTTATATTATCCACAACTAGCCGGCTCATGTTTTGTCATTTTAAATTAAATAATTAATTAACGGTCACCATGTTTTTTTGAAAGTGGGGCTAAATGGGTATGATCGTATTGGCTAAATTTCACACATTTTGGATCTAAAATTACCTTCATAGCAATTTTAAGTTCTAAAAGGGCACTATAAATGTCAAAGATAAGAATACGAGCAATAACCATGCACTTTGAACGCATTTGCGGTCTGAAAATAGAACTCAACTATCCCTTTAAAGTCTAAGACCGAACACCTTTCTGGCTCCCAGGAGACATGATATTCATGAGATACATCATGTAAAGTACAATGAGTTGTTAACGCCTGCAGCAATTTTAAAATGACACATCAGTGTCGGGCTGAGCACAGATCACTATTAGAATGATGACACATGACAACATGAATTGCAACAAAATCTTGACATATGGGCCATGGAGAGGGGTGAAGAAGAAAGAGATGCGCTCCAGGGGAATAAAAACGAAATAAAAAACATAATAGCTCTTTGATAGAAGCATAGTAATGCATTTGCACCGAAATGCTAGATTGTCCATAATACGATTTCAAACGATATATGTACATGTACATGTATGTCAGGAATAAAAAGTTGAACTTTGATTTATTATTAACATGGATGGACAAAGGGAAAGAGGATGGACAAAGGGAAAGAGCATGTACAGAGAAGAAAAAAGAGCAAGGAGAAAGTAGCATCTATTTTGGACAAAAATTAAAAATTTGCAGATGGACATATCAACTTGAAGACACAACATGAGAGAGAGAGAGAGAGAGAGAGAGAGAGAGAGAGAGATGGAGAGAGAGAGGGGGGACATGGAGAGAGAGGGAGAGAGAGAGTGAGAGAGAGAGAGAAAAAAAAGAAAGAGCAGATGCGACATAGAAAGAAGATGGCACAACAATAGCTTCCGTTTGATAAATTATGTAAATAAGAAATATTGTAGCAATAGCATACAACGGATACTGGATGTTTTTAAATAGTTTTTTTTCCCATCCAGACAATTTCTATTCCCTTTAATTTTCTAAATCTCAAGTGGTATGTGCTCTATGGGCTACAGCCACTGTAACCATGGTAACAACATGTACATTAATAGGAGGTAAAAGGGTAAAGTGAATGAGAGAAATCAAGGGGTAAACAAAATTGAAGAATTAGATAAAAAGAGAGGGGGTGGGGGAAAGAGGACTAGATAAATAGAGAAAGTTAATAGAAATACTGAGGCAATGATGTAAGAATACAGAGACTGGATGGCATCTAGTAAAACAGAAAAGAAAGAAACAGGAATGTAAAGCAATATTTTTGTTCATACAGAATATAGACTCATAATAGCACCTGAACTAATGTACAATCTGGTTCAATTTTTTTTCTTCCATTTATTGCCTTGATTCACAGTTCAATGTTCCCAACTTGCGGCTATCCATTGTTCTTACTCAATTCATTTTGTACCATGATATGTACATGTATATCATGGTACAAAATAAAGACATTAACATATCAATGATCAATTGAAATTCCAAACGTGAAATAGCATCTTCTATTGTTCTTGAATGGAGATGTGGGTTCATACCAAGCTCGCCTTTCCATGGTTCACGCACCCAAAAGTTCAAGCCCATTTATATATCCTGCGCAAAATAATGTAATAGTGAATTCCAATGAACTGCAGCTGTCTCGCCTAAAATTCACGAGCCCAACCAATAATCTATTTTGGTCAGACTGGCATCAGGGAAACTACATACATGTACATGTAGGTAGCCAGCTCTGAATCATGCAGGGATAATACATCATTCGGGATTTAAATGGCGCCGCTTTGCTGCTCAGGCTGCTTGTAGGGAAAAGAGACATCTGACCAATGGTACAACAGAGGAGAGAGAGGGAGGGAAAATTAAGTCTTACATTGAAGATTTGGCGCCACTTTGCAGCTCAGCTACATTGATGCATTTCGGTTTCAGGAGAAAAGTGACATTTGCCCGTTGCAACAGAGAAAGAGAGAGAGAGAGAGAGAGAGAGGGGGGAAGTTTGGTCTAACATGGTGTCAACAGGAATGGATGTGATGGGGAAGGAAAGAGAGGCAGACATGAGGCAGACAAATGAAGACAAAAGGAAAAGAAGATCAATCTAAATTGGGCGTAGAATGACTCTTCTGCCCATGACAGGCAGACAAACAGTACATTTGTTTCCATCAAGGTCATCACTGCCTAAATCCCAATATATTAATTTATTGAATAAGTGAAAGGTTTGCATGACAACTGCTCACTTTATGAGTTTTTAATTCTTTAATAGTACATGTATAAATGACTAACATGTATTTTTAAAGTGTAGTTCAAACTATTTAAGTTACCTTAAATTCGGTGGTAAATCTGTTCGATATAATTCAGAAACTGATGAGTCTTGACTCTTGAATAAATTAACTGAATTCAGAATGCTTAATAATGATCATAAACCAAAAATGCTCTGCAACTTCTTTTGGGGGAAAGATTCTTTTTCAAAATCACCCCCATGAAAAGCAAGATATCAATTAAAGCAATATTTGTCTCAACGTGCATGTAATTGGCCTACATGAAGCCCGGCCTGTATTATTGAACATCTTTATTTTATCATATAGAGTTAGCACCACATCATTAGGTTATGGAGCTTGTAAATACATGTACATTTACTATCATGATTATGCTTTAATAATGTTACATAGACCTCATTGAGATATATAAATATTCATATAAATAAATATCATTACAATTAACTATTAAGGACACATTTGTTTGCCAAGTATCTCCCTAAGCTACCTAAACAATGAATTCAATACTAAGTGTCAGAATTTTATTTTAAGAAATTCACTCACTGTCAATGAAATGCAATGATTTTCATATCTTAATCATTTCATCACCAATAATTTTGACTTTTTATTTATTCAAAGTTGTATGGTGAGGCAGGG